>JAAGKR010004535.1:20327-60116 GCA_011419295.1 Clarias macrocephalus | reverse complement strand
AAAACCATCTACCAAGTCACTGAATGTAAATTGACACAAATAGCCAAACATACAACACACATAAAACCCCAAAGTGAGAAACTGCAACCTTTGGCTGGCTCAAAACCATTTAAGTATAATGTAAGAGTTGGAGGCTGGAATTCACACTTTATCCTAAGGCGTAATTGTTTCTCTCACTCACTCTATAACTTCCATTAGCCACATTATCCAGTTCGATATTGTGGTGGGTCTGGAGCTAATCCTGAAAACGCGACACGTTAGGCAGGAATATTTCCTGGATATGACAGCATTTCTCCACTCATTCACACCTTGGGGCAATTTATCTTAGCCAACCCTCCCACAGGCATGTTTTTATGACCTGGGAAGAAGCCAGAAACCCACACGAAACCCAGATGGACAATGTGAACCTCTACAGTCAGCTGAGCGAAGGAGATTGAAACAAGGAACCTGGAGCTGAGGGACCACTGATCTCGCCGCTGCAGCACTCCGTCACTGTCTGTCATCTCTATTCATACTAATTGTTCATGAGATCATTTGTACGTCATTGTATGTCTATGAGATTCTTGTAAGAAGGTTGAATGGTTGTTTAAAATAATGGATAGATTTGGAAATTGATTCGGACGAAAACCATAGACAACATTAGACAACATTATGGTGACCGAAAGAATCTTACCAAAACTCAGACAGTGAATATACAGTATATTAGCTGAATTGAAAATGTATACGGAATATTTTAAATGCTTACAAAAAATAGACAATGAAAATAGAAAATTCTTACTATGTTTTGTCTGCATGTTGTTTGTTAGCAAGAGCTAAAAGCCCACACTAATTTCATATATGCCAAAAACAACGAATGTACATATTTATATATTTATCTATTTTTATATTAATAATACATCCCAAAACAATTAACTCGTGTATATATCCCGAAAGCAATTCATGCAGTTGTATGGACGGAGGAATTGGCGCATAAAGTGTCTCTACTCCCCCAGGAATCACTCACTATTACTTTCCTCCGGAATTGGACTGATGGTCTCCCGAAATTCCCATTTCTTAGAGTTAGAATAGACAGCCATATCTTCCTCAATTTTGCATGCAAAAGTTTTATTAAAATGTTTAGCCTGGTCTCCAGAGTGCTGTGGGGGAAGGAATACTCACTCACTAATCCAGTATTCAGGGTCACGGGGGGCTTGGAGCCGCCTATGCCAGGAGACTTAGGACAGGGTGCCAATCCATCACAGGACACACACACATACTCATTCACACACTACTGACAATTTTAGAATGGCAATTAACCTAAACCTACATGTCTTTGGACTGTGGGAGGAAACCCACCAAGCACGGGGGGGGACATGCAAACTCACACAGAGACGGGAATTGAACCCGGACCCTGGAGGTGCAAGGCGACAGTGCTGACCACTACACCACCGTGCCGCATGTTGATCCAGAGGAAATAACTTCATTCAAAGCTGGGCCTGAACTCACTCCATTGAGAATGAATAGGGTTTTAGAGTTTAGAGAGACAGTGATTCTGAAAAAAAAAAAAAAAAATAAATAAATAAATAAACAAACTTTTCTAAACTGCTGATTCTTGCTCAATTTCGAGCACACTTCCATAAAACTGCTGCAAAGTAAAAACTTGAGAAGATTGCTCAATCTGATTGGGAGTCATGAACTTTGGTTTTTGGACCGATTTTCTCCCAGGATAAGATGAATTCTAAAGATGTTTCCAAAAAAATCGGCTTAAAACAAGATTTTTTCTAAAACTCCCAACCTGACCACATTTTGGGAATACAAAGACCACTAACAAGACTAAGACCTCCCCCCCCTCTCTAAAATGAAAAAATATCAAAGCTTTAGCCCCAATGGTTACCGTGAGCTACGAATGAGTCATTTGCCCAGTGGTAGACCAGCTTTCAGCCCCTACGTCACAATTTCCCCAGGAATTGACTCGAGTTTTATTGTTGTTTTTTTTTTGTAATAAGAATAAAATTAAGACTAAGAATCGATAGAGTATTTTAGCAGAAACCACCATTTTGATAGCTTATTCACCATAAACAAGTGGAGAATACTGGCCAACCTCATGAAGCCAAATCATCTAGAAAGGTGATGTTGTGCCAATCGTTTATTCTTTTATTTCCATGCTTCACAAACATGAAACCTCTTTTTCACCACGTGTTAAATTGATCCGGAGAGCCGAGATTGCGTTCGCAAGGACGGAGGCCATTTTCTCATCGAGGGACCAGAAAATGGAATGAAGCGTCCCCGCGCAAAGGGACTTTCATCTATAATTGCGGGACGGTTCATTGCTGTGGCAATCGAGTGCAGCTTTTTATGCTCGCAGACAAGGTCAAGTCCAGTTTGTGAGTTAATTAACAACCTGAACACAGCGATTCAGTCCATGGAATGAGCACTTAATCATACGTGGAATGCATTTGGGCTGGGTGTGCATGAAAAGAAGAGAAGCTTCAAAAAAAGAAAAAAGTGCGAATAAGTGCATCTGAGTACAAACAACCTCAAGATCTGCAATCTCAGTACTTAAAAGAAGAAAAAAGGAAACGGGCGAAGGACAAAGACTGTCAGAAATTCAAGGGTTAACCTAAAAACAGCACACTGAGCACGGTGGAATATGTCAAGGTGGCTTTTTTTTTTCTTTTTTTTTTTTTTGGTTGGTTGGTTTAGTTAGTACTGCTTTAAATAAAAAGTGACATGCAATGAACAAATTCTTAATAAATCTCTGTTGAAGAGCAACAGAACATTCCCGAAACTGCTTTCCTGCAAGAGCAAGCGCTTCCGAGAAACCTCTCTCAGTGATGTGTGTTTGTCCGACATTCATGTCTTAATAAACACCACCAATCATATTTATTCGGAGCTCTCAGTTATACAGTGACATCCGGTGGCCTTCTGAGAAGGAACGACAGCTGGAAACATGTGGAATAATCAGTTCTTATTGCCATTTCCATTAAGTGTTTACAGAAAGCAATGAAATTTAAGTCAAGGTTTTTTTTTTTTTTTTTCTGGAGCAACACACACACACACACACACACACACATCAACACACACACAGATCTCTTTTCAGTGCCATTAGTTACAGACTAAATCATTGCCAGTAAGTTGGGTTTGGATTTGGTGCCCCCATGAGGAGAAGAGTGGAGAGTCATGCCATTTTAATGGGTGTGTGTGGGGTTTTTTTTTTTTTTTTTTTGGTGGGTGGAGGTGTGTGTTGGGGGGTAACTAAGGGATGTTGAGATGATGAAGAGAAAAAGAGAGAGAACAGACATTGACAGAAAGGGAGAAAAATGAGTAGAGAGAGAAAGGGGTGGGAGGGGTTTATGGGTGTGTTATGGGTGTGGCCAGTATTTGTAAATTTCGTACTTTTGACCAGAATCCACGGGCGCGTTCGCGCTATTCAATTTCATACACGTTTCTCATAAAATCAGGGTAAAACTTACAATGTTATATTCTGTAATTTTTTTTTAAAGCCAACACATTTTTAAATAAAGTTTTATTTATTTAGTTTTGTTTGTTTGTTTGTTTGTTTGTTTGTTTGTTTGTTTGTTAACCTTTTTTATCTAAGGAGGAGCCAAGTAATAAAGTATCTAAAGCAAAATTCTTCAATCCCTTTTTGCAATTATGTATTGTATATAATATTATAGTATATGTGGGTGAGTCAAAAATGATCCGCACTCAAAACGCCTGTTGGCCGCACCGTCTTATCAGCGCTTTCCGGTCAAGGCTACCGTCTCCCCAGTCACTGCTGTGCAGGACTAAACGTGTTACATGTGTGTCATCACAGCAAGAGTGTATTTCCGTCACAAATCCTGCTTCTCTGACGTAGGCTCCGGGACGACGCTCGTACTGAGGAGGTATGAAATAATGGATAAATACAGTAAAGCATATATCTTGTCTTTGAAGACAAATGAATAATAAATGACTTTTCTTTACTTTGTTCCCCCGAAGCTGATGAGCTACATTGTATCTGAAGACTTTTCTTTCATGTTTTTGAAAACCCACTAGTGGAGGAGCCACTTGTTGTAGTTCAATCTCTAACTGTGCCTTTAAAAGACTCGTCAGGCAGACGTGTGAACTGTGAAGCTCCTCTGAGCCTCAAACTAATGAGGTTAACTATGGAATGTTCCTTCTTACACGGTTTTCATCTTCAAACTTTTCTCCTACTATTGTTGAGAATCTTATGCCTGTGTGTGTGTGTGTGTGTGTGTGTGTGCGTGTGTGTGAGAGAAAGTGGCATCATCATCCCCCGCACCAGTGCAATGATCAAATCTGACAAGCCTCAGCCTGTTATTTCAGTATGATGGCCAGTTCCTGGAAAAGGAGGCTGCTGCAGTGTGTTTCAGCGAGACGACAGTCCCATCTCCTTCATTTTCTTCAATAAAACTCAAGCTCACATCCCGCTTTCATGTGCTGCCTTTGGCAAGCACGTAGTGCTTTTGGCCTGATGTCAGGTAGATGGATAACGCTGCGAGTCCGAGTTCAACTCTCTGCAGGACGCTGGGGAGCTGAGCGTGCGCGTCCTAACGAGGAGGAGAGCTCTTCTCCAATCAAGCATGACCCAATGGAGTCTGCTGATTCTACCGATGATCCTTTCCTTTTGCCACGGGGCACTTTTGGGTATTTCTGTAACTGTAGGAAAAGTTTTGTTTGGATATGCTTGACATCATATAATAAAGAAATAAAGAAATAAATCTGAGAGGGAATCAAATGTTAGAGGTATACTGTTACTGGAAAATAAATCATAATGGCAAGGTGGAGCTATGTGGTCTAAAGTGAAGAGCTTGTGTTATCACTTTCAAAGCTCTTGTAATTGGATGCCACTAAGTGTTTTGTCTCGTACATGCTGTACACGGACGTCTTTTGGTAAACAAACGGAAAAAAAAGAAAAGCATACTCTGTATTATAACAGTACAGTCAAGATCTCAATCTAAGCATGGACTTTGATATAATGCACATGATGTCTGTTTGATTATTAGTAGCGCTATTCGTAGTATTAGGGTAGTTCTGCCTCCTGCAGCTAGTCATCCACTTTGCACTAATGCCGTAGCTAAGCGGTTTGGTCTCTTGCCAGAAGCGGAGACTATGCCACCGAGGCTGTTATTCCAACTGGGAAGAGCTCATAAGGGTGTGGCTGAAGGTAGATTCCCATGGTCCAACAGATCTCTTTGCAATATCAGTGGTGCGGCCAAATGCCTGGATGATTCACGCATCATCCATGTGCGCCTCGCAGATAAAATAACATCTATGCAGTACCATAACAGCGACATTTATGAAGAAACCACCACTGTTTGGACAGTGACTCGGTGGTCAAGGTGCCTAGACTCTGGATACTCTGGAAGATCATCATCCAGGAGCAGTGTTTAAAATAAATAAATAAATAAATGACAATTTAGAACTATGCCTGGCCAATGGAAACCTGACACAAGGTCTGTCAAACCTGATGCTTGTTCAGATATGAAGCTACCGACTCATCACTGGCGGAGCATACGCTACTGAAAGCCCTTTAATTGGACCCTCTGCAAAGGACAAGGTGCAACCTGAGTTGGGACTTTCAGCCCTCTCGCTTTTCCTTTTATGGACTGGCTGCTACCCGTCAACACCCAGACATCATTCCAGCAAACCAGGAAGTGCCATCAAACATTCATGTTTCAGGATTGCTCTCAGATTCAGATCTGGGCCACTCCAAAACTTTGACCTATCTATTTTCCCCTCTGTGGTGATTAGAGCTCCAGTGCAAGCTAAACAGAAGCATCACATGATGCTACCACCACCATGCTTCAAATTGTTCTACCTTTGTTTAACATTAGACATTTGTTGTTTGGTTTAAGGTGATCAAAGATCTGGGAATTACATCATAATGTCATTTACATCTGCCACCACACAGGATCATGAAATTTGTGTATTTCCAAGAGCTGATAAAAAATAGTACTCACGCGGTTATGTTCTGTGCTCAGGTTATTGTCTACGTTCTCATCATGTCAGTATACTTTTTTTGTCTTGTGTTATTTGCTTTTGCCGTTTCCTCTCAAGTAAAAGAAAGAAAGAAAGAAAGAAATGAGACGCATGTCATGTCGAAACACCTCAAACTGTATTTTGATGGATTTAAGCTATGTAGCTATATAGCTACACATATAGCTATATTCATAGCCATAGCTATGTTCTTAGATAACAGGGTTTTTCAACGGTCCTTTGTCAGGTTAACAGTTCTAAGTGGAGCCAGTTCAAGTTGATGAGCTCTCTGAAAATGAAAACATTTTTGGCCACTCCAATGGGTCTCTTGAAAACATGGATTTTCCTGTACATTTAGTGATGTATCTGTCTCGAAGACGTGTGATTGATGTGTAACTGTCCCAAAACCTGCTTGTGTTAGGAACATGCAGGTAAACAGATTCATTTATCACAGAGAGGCAACCAGTTAGTGCACTTACACTTCAATCCTAAACCAAAAACCCCGCACGCCAATGTCAGAGGAAGTGTATGAGATAAGCCAAGTGCAGAATAATATTTGGTTAAGTTAATCTAGTTTGCTGTTGTGCCACAGACACGTGTGTTACTGTCAACACTCAGACAGGATGGATGTGTGATTCAAGTTTCATATTCCATGTCTTTTAAAACTCTCTGCTTCATTCCTTACACATCTTTTTTTTCTTCCTTCTTTTCATTATTTCTTTCTATCTTCCTTTCTTTATTTAATCCTTCGGTTCCTTTTTTTTCCTTCCATCTGTTCGTGATCATTAGTGCTTTCCTTCCTTTCTTTCTTCCTTCCTTGCTTGTCCCTTTCTTTCTTTCTTTCTTTCTTTCTTTCTTTCTTTTTCTTTCTTTCTTTCTTTCTTTCTTTCTTTCTTTCTTTCTTTCTTTCTTTCTTTCTTTCTTTCTTTCTTTCTTTCTGTAAATTAAGCTTAAGCTGAACCTAGCAAGCATTTCTCTTATCAGATGAAAGTCACACAAACTCAAAACCTGTTGTCCTTGGAAAAAGTGACATTAAACATTGTTGAAGCAGCACCAACCCAGGTGCAAGCTGTACCAGACTCCCTCTCCTCTCTGTGTTTTCTGCCCTAACACGGCCACACTTGCTCGGGGAGGACATGGTGGTTTGCCATCATTTATGGATGAACATGAATAAGTGATCACAAGATATATACCAGTCAAAAGTCTGGACACACCGTCTAACTCCATGCTCTTTCCTGATTGTTATTTCTTTCCACACTGTAAAAAAAAAAAAAAAAACACTGACAACAGCCCAAATAGGCAATAATCTCATTTGACCAGTTGATAATGAGACGTGTCTGCAACTTGTGGTCTGTTATGCCTTGATAACTGAGGAGTTGGTTGTTAATTGGTGATTTCTGAGGCTGGTAACTTTAAATGTTTTGGTCTTGCTTTCCTGGGAAGCCAGTGCCATCATGGTGCTTGATGGATTTTGCAAATGTATGACTGTTGTTGTTGTTGTTGTTGTTACGTAATTACCTAATGCCATATTAACATATTATGCCATACTGTGTTATTTCATAGTTTATTGTTATAGGATATAAAAAAGAATAAATCCAAATTTGTCTCCAAATGTATAAAATTTCACATTTTGAGATGAGCACAAAGTACAATAACAGGTTAATTATTTATTTATTTATTTATTTATTTATTTATGTACACCAATGTGTGTGAATATTTTAATTAATGTGTGTAAGTTTGTACAATGGCTATTGGCCAAAGTCCACTGTAATCGATATACAGATTTTATTTTTAAAAAGGTGAGAAAAGAAAAGAAATCTATGCATGGTTTGCAAGAATATTCCCTATGTACTCGGGTGACTTGGTGGGCGTGGCTTAAAATAAACCGCCCCTTGTCGCTTCCTTCGTTTCAGTCTCATGGGGTTGATATCACCGTGGCACCGGGATAAATCACTGTGCGGTGCACACGCTGCACAATGTGTGAGTGTGACACTTGCTCTGCTTCACCACACACACCTGCTTCTCACAAGTGAGTATTATTATTATTATTATTATTATTATTATTATTATTATTATTATTATTATTATTATTGTTATTGTTATTTATTAGTTATTGTATTATTATTATTATCATTATTATCATTATTATTATTAGTTATGGTACTATTATTATTGTTGTTGTTGTTGTTGTTGTTGCTGTTGTTGTTGTTGCTCCAAGCATGATTTTTATCATGCTAATGAATAACGCATGCTTTGCATTAAATCTGTACTCTTGAATTGGCCATTCATCATTTTATCATGAGTATTATGAGGAAAACTAACCTAAAATTTAAATAAATAAATAAATAAATGACACATTTACAAACTTACATGTTTGGAGAAGTCAAATTGTCTATGTTCTCCAAGTCTACAGTATTACATGCATTAATTACAAATAATAAGAACAAGACTATGGGAATTAATAATTTTGCTATTGCACTGAAGCGGTGATTTTTCAGTCGCAGATTTTTAGGGTGGTTTTTCAACCGTTAACTCTGTGTTACAGACTCTGTGTTATTTAGCAGAAGGTCAGGGGTCAAGGTCGAGCCCCAGTAATGCCAAACTGCCTCTGTTGGGCCATTAAGCAAAGCTCTTAAGCCTATCTGTCCCACAGATTGGCTCTGTGCTCTGGACCCAAGAAGTGTGGAAAGAAAACAATTTGACTGCAATATACTGTACATGTGACAAATGAAGGCTCGTGGACCAGTCTCAGGATACGCTCACTGAGCAGTCTGGCTTTGAGAGACGATTTAAAACTGAAGTGTACAAAAGCAAACAGAACACAAAACCCAGTTTTCACCACCAATGGACATTTGCTCTTTGGTCATTTGTAATATCTTGCTTTAACGGGGTGTTGAATGCGAGTGAAGGCTGATATGCCAAACACAAGTTTCCTTGATTACAGCCAGCTGACCTTTGCTGTTAGCACAGTGTTGTCCCAGAGCTCGTGATGTAAATGATTTCTGCCCCAGCCTTTGGTAAAAATTGACATGATTTTCAAGGAAAGAATGATACCAGAACATTACCACCATCACTTAGTCTCAACCATATGCACATAGTGTATGCATTTATTATTATTATTATTATTATTATTATTATTATTATTATTATTATTATTATTAATTTTGTCCCTGTTCCTTTCTCTTCTCATGCTCACCTTATATATGACCCTATATAACACTGTATGTCTTTATTCATAGGAAGATAGAAACCAAGACATTCCAAGTAAAGACAAAGGGATTAAACCCTACAAGCCCTACTTACTATGTAGTAAAACTCTGAATGGCTGAACGTTGGATAGGAACTAAATCATGGCTTTATTTTTTTTATTTTTTTTTCTCTGCAGGTGTCCACGATTGTGCAGATGTGAGCGTACCATGGCAGCTTTCAAAGGCATCTGGACGAAGGCATTCTGGCGTGCAGTCTCTGCTGAATTCTTAGCCACACTGATCTTCGTCCTTATTAGTCTTGGTTCAACCATCAGCTGGGCATCAGACAAGGACAACCCGCCGCCTGCTGACCTGGTGCTCATTTCACTCTGTTTCGGGTTGAGCATCGCTACCATGGTGCAGTGCTTCGCTCATATCAGTGGTAGCCACATAAACCCAGCTGTCACTGCTGCCATGCTAGTAACAAGAAAGCTGAGTCTCGCCAAAGCCTTGTTTTATGTACTCGCACAGTGTTTGGGCGCCATTACGGGAGCAGGGATTCTTTACCTGGTTACACCGAATGATGTTCAAGGCGGTTTAGGTGTTACAACGGTAAGATGTATATTATGCTCAGAGTCTTTTCATTGCAGGTTAGTATTAATTAGTCTGAACTTTTATAAATTGTTCAGTGTCTGTATGGCGGCAAGGTGGTCTAGTGCTGTTTCCTTGGACCTCCAGGCTCAGGGTTTGATGCCCACCTTGGGTCTGTGTAGGTACATGGAGTTTGCATGTTCTCCCCATGCTTGGTTTCCTAAGTCTAATTGGTATTCCCACATAGTGTGTGAATGAAATCGGGTGTCAATCTGGCAACTCAACCCCTTAAGTAACTGCCACAGAAATGACAGAAATATCTCCAGGGTGTGTGTAGCTGTTGCCTGATGTGTCTGTACAGCTGAAATAATTCTACCATCAAGCTCTAGAAGTGGTGAGATCACACTAATAGGCAACCATTCATGAAGCATCATGTGAGTTAAGGTTTTATGTTTTTAAAATTCTATGCAAATTCTGTAATATTCCAAAAAAAAAAAAAAAAAAAAAAAAAAAGTGTCACATCCAAATCACTGGCTTTCTTCACTTTAGTTCCCTAAAGTAGTTTCTACCTGCAATTAGTTCCTATATACAGTAAGTGGACATTCTGCACTTGCAAGATACAAACTGCAAGCATGAGTGACTTGTTACTTTGCTAGTATGAATGTAGCGTGATTGAGAAACACAGGTTGAAGTCTTTTCCTTTCGATCCTGTTTTTGATCAGGTGAACTCGAGTATTTCAGTGGGCCACGCCCTGGTTGTGGAGCTCCTGATCACATTTCAACTTGTCTTCACCGTGTTTGCCACCTGTGACAACAAACGCGACGATCTCAAAGGGTCAGCCAGCCTCGCCATCGGCGTTGCCGTTGTCATCGGACATCTTTTTGCGGTTAGTGAAGATAAGAATTTTTTTTTTTGGGGTGGGGGGGATCGAGATCAGCTGATCCATCTCATCAAAGAATACTTCATTCAGTGATTTGTTGTTCACAATAGGGAATAGATCCAGAGACAAAGAACAAAATATTTGATCAAACAGCTCTATTTCAGTGTTTAAACCTATAAAAAACAACAACTGCTGTAATTGGGAAGAAAAAAAATCTGACGTCTCTCTGTGATTCCTGAACAACCATAACAACTGATTCCCAAATGAGTCCCAAATGTAAATTCTCTCTAGTGTCTCCCTGCCTAGATACAGCACTATCAAACACATGGCACCTATTTCTTCTTCACGTTCCGTTTTCTTGTCTTTTCCTTTAAAAGTAAATTAAAACTTACACACTCCCACCCTTAAAACCATTACTTGGATATTTAGAACGTGCTTGCCAATTAAGATACTTATGAGAAAGGAGTTAAACAGCATTGTCTGCTGGGAAACATGGTTGTCCAGCTCATTTGATTTAGCAAACGAGTTTATTTCATTACCAGATCTCATCGGGGACGTTATAACTGCCAAGTTGCAGCTTGCGTAGATAAGTACGGGGGAAAAAAAGAGGTATTACGTTTCCGATGCAAGGAAAACAATAGAATATTTGTCCCTTCATATTTGGGACCCCCGGATAAGATTTGAGATTTCTTACAGTACTACCTATCCATTAGAATGCAAAAAATGACCACAACTGCCAGGGTCTTGAATGTCTAGGATGCTAAAGACTTGTACTATGAAGCCGCGCCTGTAACTCAAGTTGTGTACTTTTGCAGATCCCTTACACTGGAGCCAGCATGAACCCTGCTCGATCTTTTGGACCCGCAGTCATTAAATTAAGCTGGGAAAGCCACTGGGTAAGAGATAAAACTAACAAATAAATGAAAGAAGAAGAAGAAGAAAAAAAAAACACTTTGCTTGATCAGTCCTCACACATTGAGATGCAGCGGTGGTTATGCTAAATTTATTAATTAATTGCCACCTTGACATTGTTATTGCAAGCTAAAGTTGAACCCATGAACTATCTTAGAATTTAGCCCGGGGCGGAATTATGCCATGAGGGAATGAAGGAGAAAGTACCACTAAGTGTAATCCAATAAGGTCGCATATCCGCGTCCCCACTGCCAGGAACAATTAATCTGATCTCTCAGTGCTCCAGGGCATTGCTACCTTTCTATCTTTCCATAAGGGTGATAAGGCAATCAAAATGTCACTACTGATACCAGGTTACTTAAGACAAATGAAATGTTGACAGATCCTTTGCATATCCTACTGAAGCAATAGAACAGGGGTGATGAGTTCAGTTCTTGGACAGTGGCAGCACTCCAGCTTGTTTTTTGTCTTATTTTGACCACCATCTCAGCCGTCACACTATTAATGGCAATATTCTGTAGGATAAAAGCCACATGCTTGTCTACATAATTGCAGGAGTAAACACGCATTAAATCTTGTTTGGGCATCTATTTGATTCTTTTTACCAACATTAAGAGGCTGATTTGATACCAGAGACAATACATTGATGCCTCAAATTACAGCCTTTATTTCCATTACACCAGCACAGCTGGTTCAACCCATCAAGGGCTTAGTAAATATCAGCTGAAATAATTAGCACTGGGACAGAGTTGCACACCCTTGCAGCTCTGGGACCACAGCTAATAGGACATGACCCAAGTCCAAAACCCAAATTTGGGGGCTTTTGAATAAAGCATTATTACATTACTACATATATATATATATATAGTAAATACTTCTTGACACTAGGTTCTGCCTATAGCAATGCATATGAACCTCCCAGTATCTGGATGGTTAAAGCTAATCCACATGAATCAATGTTGTCCTCCCACCCTACATAGCCAGTTATGAAAAGAACACATCAAATCACTCACTTGTGCTGAATAGTTTTCTGCAAGAATGGTTTGCATTGAGACTAACTTGACTGATGTTAAGCACTTGAATCGTTGACTAGGATGTAACTTCAGATGCTAATACATTTACAAAGATCTTTCCCGTTTTTATCAACACTGGCGCTGCAACTGAGGCTAATCCATGCTAGCTTCATTGACTATCTAATTTCCAAGCACTTTCTGTTTCATTCTACTTGGCCAGTTACTACAACGTTAGAGATACACACATGGACAATCCTAACAACTTTGCGATTTGTTCCTGTGGTTTACATGTAATGTGGGTGTAAGGAACAGAGACGATTTCTTATGTGAACTTATGTGTGCCGCTATAAATAAGAACAGTGTCACATTACCCATATGTTCGTGGTGACAGATGTGACTTGGCAGCATCACTCGTTTTTGATCCAACCTGCTACACAACTCTGTGTCAAACACAGTGCAGAATGTGTTGAGGCATGTGAAATGCATTCATGACCCTGTGTGGTATTTTACGAGTGACTAGAGTGTGTCAGCGTGTAAGCACGTAAACGCAGTAGTGCTTTTATTGGGGTAAATCCATAAATCATAATGAGGGTCCATAGCAAAGCACAGTAGGTAGGCAGGCATAAAGAAGGGTAATTCATAAAAGAAAATAATAATGCAAACTAGACTAAAATCCAGGAGGAACTATGGACAGAACCAACCCCAGTCTGCATGATAATTAATGGTTCTGGGCTTCCTAAAGTAAAGGAGTTTTCATTGAAACTCCCATTGAATTGTCAGTAAAAACCCCACTGCTGTAAGAGATACACATAGTGTATAGGCTATAGAAGTTCCCCTAGAGGCTCAAGACACACAATACTTTAATGTTCTAAAGTGAACCATTTTTTTTAAAGATCATTGGCTCTTCGAAAAAGAAAAAAAAAAGAGCCATGTACAGTAAGAGTTGTACAGGAACTCATCTACCCTACGATTGAAAAACAATTAGGAAGGACTTAGAAGCAGATACTAAGGAGACAGAGTGTTGTTTAAGATTACATAATGTCATTAGATGTGCTGTCTGGCCTAAAATGCTACTTTAACTGGTTTTGAATGTGAGTGTTGGCAGAAAGCTGATCTCCCTGTTTAAGTGGTATTAGACTGCAAAGGGAATTATGTTGTGGAGTTTCACAATGAACCCAGTTCTCCTAAATGGACAAGCTGAAGAACTCTATGGAATCGTTTTTCGTGAGGGTCAAAATTTGAAAATGCAACGGCTGATCTGTGGTTCTGTAGAATATGCAAATGTTTTTACCATTAAGATAAAGATCCTTTGAAGATGGATAAAATGAAGAACAACCGAGCAATCAAGAATCAAGTTCAAGTGCTAAACCTTATTTGTTGAGAATAATGGTGCATACAGTCTACGCTGACCCAGTGGTTTATGCTTCGGTAAGGTTCTTTGGGTCGTTAATGGATCTAGTTCAGTAGTGTTCGCTGTATTGAAGTTTATCCTGCTTCTAGTTCTTCTTTGGCTAAACTCAGAATCCCACTTAGGTACTAAATTTGTGTAAAGCTAGTCAATGTAATGCTTGCTCCGCCTTTTCTGTAGGTGTATTGGGTGGGGCCCATTCTAGGTGGCATTCTGGCAGCTGCAATGTACGAGTACCTGTACTGTCCAGATCCTGAACTGAAGAAATCCTGCAAAGAGATGTTCATTAAAGATTCTACAGGGAAGTATAAAGAGGTTGAGTCTTTCATCACCCCGCATGTCGGAGAGCCAGATGATGTCACGATCGGCCCTGGTTCTTCAACAGATATGGAGAAAGTGGAGAAGAAGGAGGCCTTACAGGATGTCACGGGTGATGGGTTGTCCTCTGTGTGACTATCAATCGTGCTGCTGAAGGAGACCATTGTGTAACATGTCCCCATCATTGGTATACTACTTTATCTATCGCTAATGAAATCATGCTCGCTAAAGATGACTAAAAGCATGCCGGAGCCCCTTTTCCAAAGTGTAATCAATGTAACAACTTATTAGCTCATATTTCCGGGCTTCCAGTAATACCTAAGCCTGTACTTGAGTGTTCGGTTCAACGCAACATAAACTTTGCAAGTGTGTTTTAGGCTGAAACGCAATGGTACTATCTGGGTATGCTTAATTCTTCAAATATTGTCTGAATTGGATTTGTTTTTGTTATTGTCAATTAATAACCATATCAATCTGCCCATGGAATCTTGAAATTCCAGCACTGTCGGCATGGCCCAGGAATTCTAACAGTTCCTAAATTCTGCCTCCTCTGTTACCCAAAAGAGAGAAAAAAAAAACTATTATTCTAATTGAATACATTTCAACCCTGACCAGGCAGTTTTTAAGGGTAAATGCAATGTTATTGTTATTGTTATGTTTGTCTATCATCACTGCGTTGACTGATTACTATTATTCCCTCACACTCAATCATCTAAAGAGCTTCATAAAATAAACCCCACAAATCCTGACCTAAATGGATTGTCAGATCATGTCTAGGTGATTCTGTGCTCATTAAGAAAATCACAGCACACTGCATTAACTGTAATAATAATAACAACGTACTGAGTCAGGGATTACGGATAAGACAGGATAAATTACAGATAAAGTCGTAGGCAGGTCAGCAGGACCCTCAGTTAAAAAGCTTGGAGCATCTTATGAATGATATACTTTATAATCTGACATCAGTGACTAATAGAGCGCACAATACTTTAACTTATAGAATTTATTTATTTCTAATGAGTATTGAATGAATTATTATTATCATGTTAATTCTTGTGTTGTGTATAATACAGGACACACTGTAGCATTGATATACAGAATAGGACAACATCTAATTTGTCTTCTATCATAACTTATCAAAAACATTATCAAAAATGTTTTTGTTTATTTATTGCATTGTTGCTTCATCAAATGTGCAAGTTTTCATTAAAATTCTATATTTTTAATTAAATAATATATTAAATAATACCTACATGCTTAAGCCATGGCAGTAATAAATTCAAGCTTGCTTACAGAGATATGATGGACTTTAGCCTATACAGTAAACTATTTGTAGACACTATATTTTAATAGGTGTAAAAAAAGTTAACATGCCTTATGATCAGTGGTGGACGAAATACACAAATCCTGTATTTAAAAGGCAGAAATAGACCTAATAAAATGTTACTCAAGTAAACGTAGATCCTCCAAATACGTTTCTGTTTGAGTAAAAGTTTAAAAGTACTCACCTTCAAATTTATTCAAGTATCAAAAGTATTAAGGTTGTAAAAGCTCATGGTAGCCTTTAAGTTATAGTAAAATAAATAAATAAATAAATAAATAACTAAATAAACTCTCTCTCTCTCTCTCTCTCTCTCTCTCTCTCTCTCTCGCTGACTGTGAACGTTCTATGTCCATCATTCGATGTCCATCCTCTTCTGATTTCAAGCACCTGCCGCATGATTAAGTGTTTCACTTCAAATACTACACACCCACCGCTGTGTTTCTGTAGCACAACGCAATGCAGGAATGTAGTGAAGTAGAAAGTACAGATATTTGCTTTAGGATGCACTGAAGCAAAAGTAAAAAAGTATCCACTACTTAAGTAAAGTACAGATACATGGAGATATGTATAGTTACCTTCCAGCTCTGCTTATAATTAATATTATTGACCTGCTATTTTATTGTTCTCATATTATTTGTGGGATGGACAGGGTGCAGAAATGATGTAAAGATCTGTTATCATAGCCATAGCAGGTCTAGAGTTCTCTATGTCCATGGACTGCAGGACCAAACACCGGTAACACATTACTATATAATGTTATAACATGCTTCTGTGTAATACTGCATAAAGTAACGCAGACTGTTATACACTGTCATTACACACCTCTATAAGCTGATGAATTGCATGTCTGTGGTTATCAAGAGGTTAATATCATTGTTGTATGATTGTGGCTTAAATGTCTCGCAAACTGAATTAAAAAGTGTTATATCAGGATGACAGTTTTGTTACTAGAAAACAGAATGAGCAACGTTTCAGCGGTTCTCTGATTCTCATCCACTTTAAGCCAATTGTAAATAAATGGAATAAAGGTTTCATGATTTTGTTGTTGTTGTTGTTGTTGTTGTTGTTGTTGTTGTTGTTGTTGTTGTTGTTGTTTTGGTGCAAATTGTACCAACTAATTGATTTTTAAAAATAGAAATTCAAGCATCTTGTTGAACATTTTATCTCGTTCCTTGTTAGCAGATGTCATGTCACATACTGATGAGTGTTGAAAGAGAGAGAGACATGCTGTTTTTTTTTTTGTTTGTTTGTTTTTTTAGTTCCATTGCAACAGTGGAACCTCGGGAAAGAAATATGTTGTAAATCTTATGATGGTCCTTGAATAAGGTTTGGATTTTGGTTTATCACAGAAACGCAATGCAGATCAAATTCTAAGGACATTTACAATCAGACATAAGATAAAGCATTAAGATAAATAATAAATGAATTAATAACAGTAAAAGAAGTTCCCTGAGAAGGGAAATAAAGTGTCTGCTGTACGGTGTGTGTCTTGCTTTCATGGCCTCATTTTGTATGGGTGTATATTAACCTCTCCAGTCACATCCATCCCTTCATGTCTCCCCATCACTGTATCTTGTTAGCCAACTCTACATCATGGTCCTTGTAGATTCCAGCTAAATGCTTCTAATGTGCTTGCTGGCTTCCTTAGATTTTCACCATCTCCATATCAGCTCCACTTTTTTTGCTCTTCTTCAACAGGTAGCTGGGTTGTTTTCCTCCATAGCTGAGATTTTTCTCATATATTGTTAAAGTAAACCTGCCCAATTTTGGACCCTCATCATCTATACCGCTTTATTATTATTATTATTATTATTATTATTATTATTATTATTATTATTATTAAAAAAAGATGAGAAAAGTGTAGTAGAGGAACGTAGGAATGTCAATAAAAGATATGTTGGACACGAGGTGGATAAGTTGTTCATTCTGATAACTTCTTAGGAGTTTGGAGCTCTTAGCTAAACCCTGGCTGGATTATTCTGAATATGAAAGTGTTGTGGTCCATAATTATGTGCTCATTAAGGGTATTTGAGATGTTGTCTACTGTATAACAAACAGTGGTTTGATCAGCATCCTTTAGTTCCAGGAAGTACACTTTGATCCCAATGACCTGATCAGCTTTGATCAGTTTGTTGGCATCACCTGCTTTAAGGCTACAGTGAAAAAAAACATGGTGCTCATCACAACCAACTGGTGGAGCTTATGTAGCATTTAATGACTTTGATCTTATTTGAATTTGTCTAAAAAATAAAAAATAAAAAAAACCTCAAAGAAAGATGCAAGAATGAACCACCAGGTGGCAGTATAGACTATATGCTGTTTGAGTTTATTTTATTTATTTATTTATTTATTTATTTATGTGTGTGTGTGTGCTTGTGTGTGAGAGAGTTTTGTATTGTCCAGCAGAGGACACTGCAGGGTTTTAAACTAACATCCGTTCCCCTGATTATCCGTCACTCCTCCATTACATCAGTGTCACAGACCTCTCTTTCTTTCACATTGTCACTTTTCTATGTATAAATGGCACGCAAGACATAGCAGCCCTCTACCCTCTCACCTCTCAGCCCCTTCAATCGGATTCTTACTCAACCTCAAGTCAATCATCTTTATTAGGCTTGTAAATGAGCACATCAATCTGAGAAGATGTCAATATTCCTCATTGTGTATACAACACCGGGGGTATGTGTGTGTGTGTGTGGGGGGGGGGGGGGGTCGGGGGCGGAAGTGGTGGTGGTGGTGGTGGGGGAGGGGGGATTTTAACCTTACGGCACATTTATCAAACAAGGACGAGGCAGACTTCTCGCTGTGCCGCACATTTCAGCATGAGCCACTAATCATGCAATCCACCATTAGCACAACTTGGAAAATAAATGAGCAGCAGAAACTAAGTTTAAGGAAGTGTGTGTGTGTGTGTGTGTGTGTGTGTGTGTGTGTGTGTGTGTGAGCACAGTGGTTAAGGTTCCAATGTGTAGGAAGGGTGTGAGATCGGGTGAACTCTTGAACCAGAATTGTTTTTTAGCCAGAGGCGGTAAAAGTACTTAAGTAAGAGTGCAATTAATCATTGCGAATAAATCCTCTGGTGATTGCTGAAGGATTCAGCTTCAAGTTTTAGTTAAGTTACAGTTAAAAACTCTGCAAGAAATGTTAAATGTGCAAAAAAGAAAAACATGGAATTGCTTCATTCCTCATCTCGCAAATGTTAGCTAATGTGCTAATAATACTAATGATACAATCCAGATGAATGTCTTTGCTAGGAATTCACATTTAGATTTTAAAGCTTATGACTTTACAGATGCATGAGAATGAGACGGGAAGATTTCTCATGAACGAAGCCATAAAACCAATTGACTTTTACAGAAGACTTCAACCACAGTATAGTGATGAGACCTGTTGGCGGCGGTAAAGCAGTTTAAGGAAGGCTCAGAGGTGGTTCAGAGCCCACTGCAGTCGTTCCCATGAACATTCATCTGATTCCTGAAAATCGATGGATAACTTCTCACCAGCTGGTGAAAGAGACGCAGTTGTGTGTGTTGGAACTGGACACACCATCATTCACCATCATCACTCGCACATTACATGAGCTCAACTGGGAGTTATTGCCACATCCACCCTGTACAGTCCTGACCTCGCTCCAAGCCATTTCAACATGTTTAAAGGGGTTCCTGGGAGGCCGGGGATTCAGACCTGAAGACAGCAGTCTGATCATGGCTCTGGTGTACTGAGTAAACGCTCTACCTTGATGGTGTCCAAGCACTAGTGGAACACTGGGATGAGTGTAGCAGAGGATTATATAGAGAAATAAAGGGAGTTTTTACTTTCAGAACTGTCTTCTGTTATTCTGCACAATCAAAAGTCGAGATTTGACTTGGACACTCCTTGGAGAAACCTTTAGTTTTAGATTGTATGCTTGGGTTAAACCATGTCAAACCCAAAAGATGGACAAGTAACATCTGCAAAGACGGCTGAAAAGGCATATATACTTGAAATGCTTGAAATGGCAGCAATTGCTCACTGTTGCAGAAGCAAAATTGTGATTTACTCTAGTGTTTTGTTCACTGTGTGCGTGTTTGAGTCTGCATGGCATGTAGGCCACCTGACAAGCACGCACTCAAAGAGAATGCAGAATGACACAGAACTGACTTCAAATGTGTCACCTCTTTTCCACTGACGCTCAGAGAAAGTAGCAGAGCGAAAGCATGCCTCAGTGTTGAGGAGAAAGAGTCCGTATCAAAAAAAAACCGTAAGGGCTCTTTCCACAGCCTTGGAGAAGGTTTCCAGTAGAACAGCATAGATTGAACTCATCCTTCATTAGAATAGAATGTTGAACGGTAGAATGGAGTACAATTATATAGAATAGAGGAAAATGGAATTGAAAAGAATTGTTTCCATTCATTATGATGGCACACCGGCTTGCTGGTTGGCACTGCCGCCTGGTTAGCACCGCCATGATCCAGGGTCGATTCCTGCCTCGGGGTCAGTTTTGTACCTGACATCAAAAGTCAACTTTATATTATCCTAAACACATTTCCAATTCTATTGAACTTTCACCCTCATAGCACACATAGCAGACAGCATGGACTGCCTGATATCACCGAGGATCGATTCCCATCTCTGCGTGCCTGGAGTTTGCATGTTCTCCCCCTACTTGGTGGGTTTCCTCCAGGTACTCTGGTTTTCTTCTACAGTCCAAAAACATGGCGACTAGGCAATTTCCTCGTAGTATGTGAATGAGTATGTGTGTGCGTTTAAGTGTGTGTGTGTGTGCCTTGCAAAGAATTGGCACCCCATCCAGAGTATACAGTACCACACCTTGTGCTATAAGTTTCCTGGGAACCCTGTATACATGATGAAGTTGTACGAGCACATGGTAAAGTGGTAAAGTGGTAGGAGCAGTCAAGGGGTAGCCTGGCAGTTAAGGAACTATGGCTTGGAAGGTTCCAGGTTTAATCCCATGACCACCAAGTTGTCCTTGTTGGGCCCTTGAGCAAGGCCCTCAACTGCCTTAGATAAGAATGTAAAGGTGTCTGCCAAATGCAAATGCTTCATTAGAACAAAAATGGTGCACGATAGAATTATTTTATCGGAATATAATAACATAGACTGGAATTAAAAGAGAAGAGAAAAGAATAATGCTTGAATTAAATAGAAGAAAAAGACGTTGCTTATTAGTTGCTGGATAGGATAGGATAGGATAGGATAGGATAGGATAGGATAGGATAGGATAGGATAGGATAGGGGAATTAAATTTGTTAGACGTAAATATTATTTTATTTTATCGGAATACAATGGAATGCAGAGTAGAATAATCCTTCCTTAGAACAGAATTTGAATAGACACTGTAACACATTTTCTTGTAAATTCTAAATATTCTAAAATTATGACCCAGTGGCCCATTGGTATTTTCCATTATTTTATTTTTTTTCGTTTTATTCATTCATTTATCGTCCCATCACAAGCCTCTTGATGTTTCATTACTTCACCTTCACATTTCCAGCCCTGCTTCATTTGTATTGTCGCACCTGCATGCCATTATTTATACAGTGCCTGAGAATTAATTGTACGATCTCTTCTTTGCAGGCTGTAACGATTTGGCTGGTTGACTTATATGGCCATTGAAAGTCATTTCCACCTGCTCAGTGAGTATAGACTGTATATATAAAAACAAAAAACAAAAACGTTAATGGCTTCATCTTCGGACTTGTTTTTCTGTATGTTTAAGCCGAACGACAGCTTGAAAATCCCAAAGTTTTGCTGCATTCGGGATTCTTAGGAATTTGTGACGACTTGAAAAGCAAAACAGCAAAGACATAAAACGCAGACCGAAGAAATCATTAGCAATTAATGTTTGAGGGAATGGTGGAGAAATAGCATCGTTAAACACCGGTTTAATAATTCATTCTATAAACAAGAAAGTCTCCGACTTCCTTAATAATTTAGACGTAAGCTAATGTTGATTTATTCAGGAAGGTCGGTGCCACCAGGGCCGCCTGGAGTCCCCGCATTTGAATTAAAGTAGGACAGTAGCAGGCGAGGCTGTAATAACATTTGTATAATTTTATTATTGCTCTGGGCTCAGTTCATTTCCTCCTCCAGTAGCAGCGTGAAATTGTTTGATTCTCCAAAGTGCCTTGAGTCGCCCACTCTGGGCTCGCCTCATGCTACAGGAACAGGAAGGAACGCGACATTCTCGTGCTCTCATATGCACACACACAAATACACACACACACACACACACACACACACACACACACAACATTGTGCAGGCAGTGCCATGAGACAATTCTGAAAGATTAATACACACAAACAAATATGAGCACTAATGAAAGGTTACACACACACACACACACACACACACACACACACACACACACACACACACACACACACACACACACACACACACACGTTTATTATTGTGATACCTGGTACTGTTTCCTCACTCACTCACTACATCCAAGAAATGGCCAGTCAGTTTGAAGAGAATGACCCTGATGGCACTGAGATCCTCTCGTCCGGCCATGCTGGTAAATATTTTAGTCCAGCCTATGGGAAAAGGGAAAATGTTTTTCATCAGAGATCAGAACCTGAGTTGTGATGGAATAAGTGCCAGATATGAAAAACACCGCAAAAAGGAATCATGCACTTCGGAGAATGGTGTTGATGTTGGTGTGATCTGGCCTGATGTCATGTCCTGTGGTGATTAATCCAGAAACTGTACAGTATGTAATATATGAGCATATTGATATCAACCTGTGATATGAATTACAGACAGAAGCTGATCAACAACCAATCAGAATCAATCACTGTAGTATAACAACATTTAAGTTTAAAAACCCAGTAATGGTTGGCACAGTGGTGTAGTGGTAGGCGCTGTGGCCTCACACCTTCAGGGTTGAGGGTTTGATTCTCACCTTGGGTCTGTGTCTTGGGTGTTATGGTTTATGTTTGGTGGGTTTCCTCCGGGTACTCCGGTTTTCCTCACACAGTTCAAAGACATTTACTCCAAAATACCCGTAGTGTGTGTGCATGTGATGAATTGGCTCACTGTCCAGGATGTACTGTACCATGCCTTGTGCCCTAAATCTCCTGAAATAGGCTCTAGGTTCCCATGACGCACACAAACACACTCATTCACATTAGCCTAATCTGCAGGTCATTGGATTGTGGGAGGAAACTGAAATACTCAGAGGAAACCCATCAAACAAGAGAAGAGCATCCAAACTTCATGCAGACAGAAATGGGAATCAAACCTGGACCCTGGATTTACTAACCACTACACCACCTGAATGAATAATGTATTCATAAAAAATGTATTTTCCTTTATCAAATATCTTAATGCACTGTACAGTAGATTCCTTAAGTTTATTTTTACAGTTAAATCAGTTCGCTTCATGTTCACTATTAATCTATTGCACCTCCAGGTTCCGGGTTCAATTTCCAGTCAGGTTTGATTCCCGTCTCTGTGTGCATGGAATTTTTCATGTTCTCCCCATGCTTGGTGGGTTTCCTCCAGGTACTCTGTTTTCCTCACACAGTCCAAAGACATGCAGATTAGTCTAATTCTAGTTCCACCACATCTTAGAAGTGTTCTATTGGATTGAGGTCTGAAGGCCATGTAAGTACATTGAACCCAATGTCATGTTCAAGGAACCAGTTTAAGATGATGGCGTGTTATACTGTGGTCATACCGTAAAGGGTTAGACATGGTCAGCAACAACACTCAGATATTGTAGGCTGTGGCATTTAAATAATTCTCACTTGGTACTGAGGGCCCAAACTGTGCCAAGAAAATCTCCCCCACACAATTACACCACCACCACCAGCCTAAATCAGGCAGGATGAAATTCTGACCCAGCTATCAGAATGTCACAGCAGAAATCAAGACTCATCAGACCAGGCAACATTTTCCGATCGTCTCTTGTCCAGTTTTGTTGAACCTATGGGAATTGTCAGATTCTTGTTCGTAGTTCTCACAAGTGGCACCCGGTGAGGTCTTCTGTTGGTGTAGCCCATCTGCTTCAATCTTTGTGTTATTGTGTGGTCAGAGATGCTCTTCATCATACCACAGTTGTAACAAGTTGTTTAATTTAAGTTACTGTTGCCTTTTTTTTCAGCTCAAACCAGTCTGGATATTCTCTGCCTACTGGCACTCAACAAGGCAAGTACACAGTGCTATCCATTGCAAAGTGTTATCCATTATGAGAATGTAAGCATACTTAATTGTTCCCTCTCTGTTGATGTACACATGGCACTCCTGAGTTCCCGACCGCTTCTGCCCTCTGGACATGTCTGACACATCCTGATGCCCTGCTTCAGGTCGGAGTTCTCATCACATGGATGGATCTGGCTTGCTGCTGAGGATGACCCCATATGGTCTGGTTAGGATGCATATGGTGACTGAGGACAGCTCCACTCGATGCCCACAAAGATGGTTTTGCACTCAGCTGATGCAGGCAGGTTCTCTGTGGTGGCTAGTTAGTGAAGTCACTCAATAGATTAGACTGGAAATTACAATGAACAGTTGTGGACCTGACAACAAAAGTCAACTTTATATTAACCTAAATACATTTCCCATTCTATAGAACTTTCAGCCTCATTGGACTCACATACAGTAGAGCATGAACAAAAACATTATGTACAGTACTATCTGATATCACCCAAAGAAGAATGTGTTCCCAGTTGAGTTTGGTTCCTCTCGTGGTTTCTTTCTATTGTCATCTCAGAGAGTTTTTCCTTTCCAATGTCATTCCAAACTCATGTAGATTTGTATATTTCATCTCAAATTTTAATGCAAATTTTAATGTCATACAGTGTATGGTTATGTACAGGATAAAGTTGAGACAAAAAAAATGGAATTTGAATTTAACTTTGACAAACTGATATTTTCCAAATCATTTCCATATTTTGAAAGTTCTGTTGTTAATTTGCTAATAGTTGCATACAAATAAAAAAAATTATAATTAGAAGTTTAAATAAATAATAGCCTAGCAAGCACCAACAGCCATGCTACATTCAAAGTAACTTAAATCACCATTCTTCTCATTCTGATGCTCGGTTTGAACTTCATCTGTTTTGTCTTGATCATGTCCAAATCCCTAAATGCATTTAGTTGCTGCCATGTGATTGGCTTATTAGATATTTGCATTAATGTGCAGTTGAACAGGTGTACCTAAGGAAGTAAAGGTAAATATAAATAGTTACGAATAAAAAGTTCTATACAGTGGGTTTAGAAAAGAATCACGCCCCTAAAATAATCGCATTTTGTTGCTTTGCTAAAATTAAGACAGACAGGTTTTGTTTTATCTAGTTTTATTTACTCAGTGAAACTTTTAACATTCAAGTGAAAGATATAACACCAACATAAAAAAATAATAATAAAAAAAAACAGAATCATTAATTGGAAAAGGATCACCACCTCCTAAAAATGACTTGTAAACACAATCAGGTGAAACTAATCACCTTCTCAATGGTAAATTAAGTTTGATTTGATAAACTGTGATCAGCTGTGGTCATTTTGATTAGCTTGAAAAGCTGAAGCATTTTGTTCCCTAGTAGTGCAGCTGAATCAAACAAGCAACTAAGAGTGGAGACACTGTCAAAAGATCTCCAGGATAAAGTTGTGCACAGGCACAAGGCAAGAGATAGATTACATTTTTTTTCTTCAAAGGCTTCCACTGACTAGAAGTACAGGGACGTCTATTATTAAGAAGTGGGAAGTATGGGGTACAACACAGACACACCCTGGATCAGGATGTCACTCCAAAATGGATGAAAGAGCCAGGCGGAAACTGGTCAAAGAGGCTACAAAAAAGCAGTTGCAGGAAATTATGATGAAGAGTGGTCATTGTGTGAATGTAACAACAATATCACAAATTCTCCACAAATGTGGCTTGTGTGGGGTCTGAAGAAAAAGCCTAAGCAACCGAGCTTTGCAAAAACACAAATTGAAGATTCTGAGGCCACATGGTCAAAGGGGTTATGGTTAGATGAGACTAAAATTGAATTACTTCCACAACATTTCAATTCAATTAAATTCTTAATTCAAATTTTATTTGTATAGCGCTTTTAACAATTGTCATTGTCGCAAAGCAGCTTTACACAATCAAAAGAATTATTTACGTTTGTATGAAATGTAAATGTGTATGAATCAAAATGGTCAGATAGTCCCTGATGAGCAAGCCGAGGGCGACAGTGGCAAGAAAAAACTCCCTAAGCTGGCAGTAGGAAGAAACCTTGAGAGGAAACGGACTCAACAGGGAACCCATCCTCATTTGGGTGAAACAGAAAGCAGGAATTGATCTGAATTCATACTCTCTGTTAGGTGGCAGGAAGTTCAGTATAACAGTTGTTAACAGATGTTAATTGATGTTAATATGGAGTTCAGGTAGTTATTGGAGGCTCAGGTAGACTTGTAGGAAATTCCAGTCCTGAACTATCGAGCGACTGCAGCCAAGTCCGCAGAGAAACAGCTGTCAACATCAGCCGAGGCGAGAACCGTCTTCATGGTAGAGTGAAACCGTCCCCAGACAACGGACGCATCCCAAAGAGACACACGGGACATCCATGTGATGAGATCTCCAACCAGAAGCGAGGCACCAGGATGAGTCAGACAGGTCCAGGGGACAGAGGGAGTCTGGATCAATGGCAGCTCAGGAATGACATGAGAGACAGAGAGAGGGAGAGGGATAGAGAGGGGATGGAGTGCAAGCAGGGACTCCGGCAGGACTAACTATAACAGCATAACTAAAAGGGAGAGCCAGAAGGAAACACAGACATGAGGGCTCCCTGAAATGTAAAGCAACCAATCACCTCATCATCGACAAACCTGAGTGATCAATGAGAGTGGGGAAGACAGCATCTAAACATACCAGTTCACCATAATACTCTATGTCCATGAGTCCCCCAGATCTGCTCCTTTACCTAGGGCTAATCTATTTACAAAATGCTTGGTCAAATAAATAGGTTTTTAGCCTAGACTTAAACACTGAGACTGTGTCTGAGTCCCGAACATTATTTGGAAGGCTGTTCCATAACTTTTTGGGCTTTGTAATAAAAAGCTCTGTCCCCTTCTGTAGTTTTTATAATATGTGCTACTGACAAGCAGCCTGCATCCTTTGATCGAAGTAGTGTGGCGGATCGTAAGATACTGGCAGTTCACTCAGATCGTGAGACCATTTAGTGCTTTATATTTAAATAGTAGTATTTTAAAATCAATGCGAAATTTCACTGGGAGCCAATGAAGTGAAGATAGGAGTGATATGCTTGTATCTTCTGGTCCTAGTGAGGACTCTGGCTGCTGCATTCTGAACTAATTAAAGCTTGTTTATGCACCCAGTTGAACAACCAGACAGTAAAGCGTTGCAATAGTCCAAACTTAAGGTGATAAAAGCATGAACCTTAACTATATTCCCTAACTTGGCAATATTTCTGAGGTGAAAGAAAGCTATCCTGGTGATATTGTCTACATGAGCTTCAAATGAAAGACTGGAATCTATAATCACACTGAGATCTTTTACTGTTGCACTAGATAGACCAGAAAGGCCATCTAAAATTACAGTGTGATCTAAAATCTTGCTGCATGCGGTCCAAAGACTAGAACTTCTGTCTTATCAGGATTAAGCAGAAGGAAGTTAATTAGCATCCAGTCTCTTATATCCTTTATACATTGCTCAACTTTAGCAAGCTGGTTTCTCTCATCTGGTTTTGCTGAGACCATTAACTGTGTGTCGTCAGCATAACAGTGAAAATTTATATGATGCTTACATATTATGTTGCCCAAAGGAAGCATGTAAAGGGAAAAAAGCAGTGGGCCTAAAACCAAACCCTGTGGGATACCAAACTCCACTAGAGAACATGCAGAATAATCACCATTTAAATCTACATACTGATAACGAGCAATCAAATAGGTTCTGAGCCAGGAGAGGGCTGTTCCCTTAATTCCTATTACATTTTCTAATCTTTGAAGGAGAATACGATGATCACAAGCATGGTTACGCAACCCTGATCAGAGGCCAATAGGAGGTAATTTACTACTTTAACAAGTGCTGTCTCTGTACTGTGATGAGGCCTAAATCCTGACTGATGCAGTTCATGTACGTTATTTCTATGTAGATATGAGCGTAGCTGCTTCGCTACTATCTTTTCCAGAGTCTTGAAGATAAAGGGGAGGTTTGATATCGGCCTGTAATTGGACAACAGGGGTTCTGTTATTTCTGGCCCTATCTGTTTGAGAAAATGTGTCGGTATAGGATCTAATACACAGGTTGATGATTTTGCAGAAGAGATGAGTGAAATTAGTTCATTCTCTTCAAGGGGAGTAAAGTGTTCTAGGTTCCGATCTGACATAGTTAGTTTAACATCTGCATCAATTACACTGTCCGGTTTCAAAGCCTCAATGTTATGCCTAATGTTTGCAATTTTTCTTATTAAAAAAGTTCATGAAGTCCTCACTACTGTATGTTGCTGTTGTGAAGATTTCAGCAGTGGTCTTATTTCTGGTTAATTTGGCTACGGTATTAAATAAAAATCTAGGATTATTTTTGTTATTTTCTATAAGAGTGGAGAGATACGTTGATCTAGCTACACTAAAAGCTTTTCTATAGTTCAGGATGCTCTCCTTCCATGCTATTTGAAATATTAACAATTTAGTTTGACGCCATTTACGTTCTAATTTCCGAGCGGTCTGTTTTAAAGTGCGCATCTGATCATTATACCAGGGAGCGAGTTTCTTATCTCTAATCAATTTCCTTTTAACTGGAGCTACATTATCTAAGGTATAACGGAATGTCGACTCTAAATATTCAATCGCCTGATCGAGTTGTTGATTATGAGTTATTACTATGCCACACTTTAATTGAGACAAGATAGTGATCTGAGATAACTTCAGACATTGGAATTGTGAATAAATTTATTTATTTATTTATTTATTAATTTATTTATTATTCCGAAGAAGTGTGACCTGCTTTATGAGTGGGTCCTACTACAAATTGATTTACTCCTACTGAGTCCAGTATGGACATAAATGCTGTTCTCAGAGGGTCTTCTCAAAATGAATATTAAAATCTCCAGCAATTAATGCTTTTTCTACAGAAATGGCTAGGTTTCCGAGTACGGCCCTGGGGGTCTGTAAATGATAATTAGTGGGATCGACTGAGCAGACTTAATATTTGTAGCTACACTTTTTATGTTACTATAGAGAGCTTCAAATGCATTAAATTTGTGTCCGTGTTTTTGTACACTAGACAGATTATTATTGTAAATAACTGCGACGCCTCCTCCTCTACCAGTTAACAGAGGCTGGTGTATGTAGCTGTATCCAGGAGGACTAGCTTCTATAAGAAAGAAGCTATGTACTCGTCCTGTTTAATCCAGGTTTCTGTTAAACAGAGTATATCAAACTCCTGATCTGTGATAATTTCATCAACAATAACTGCTTTAGATGCGAGAGATCTAATATTTAACAGTCCGAGCTTCAGATCAGAGGTGCCGGCTGCACATTCAGTTTGATCGGAGTTTGTGGTATCTATGTTAATTAAATTACTAAAACAGACTTTCTGAGTTTTTCTAAATTTGTGTTTAGCTTGGGGAACAGACACAGTCTCAATATGATGAACCCTGAGTGACTACTCTATGCAGCTAGCAGACTGTTGGTTTAGCCTGTCTGTCTGCTCCCTGGCCTGGGCTCTATGTAGTCACAGATTAACTAGGCCTCTTCTGAGACTATGTGCTATACTGCAAGAAATGAGAGCAGCACCTTCCCGAGTGGGATGGACACCGTCCCGCCCTAACAGGCCAGCTTTGCCCTCAAAGGTCTTCCAGTTATCTATAAAGACTGCATTATTTTCTGAGCACCACCTGGACTTCCAGCGGTTCAGCAACCATAACCTGCTGTAAGCTATGTTGCCACGTCTCATTGGGATGGGACCAGCGCAAACTACTTCATCAGACATCGCCTTTGCTAGGTTAAACACCTTAGTAAAGTTACTCTTGCTAACCTCTAACTGACGAAGGCGTATATCGTTAGCTCCAGCATGTACCACTATCTAAGAGAACCTATGCTGTCCTAGAGCCCTAAGATGACCTGCTATGTCCTGTGCTCTGTCTCCCGGGATACACCTGACCACTGCCGCTGGCGCCCCTAAAGGCCGAGCTAATTTCACGTGCCTCAGTATAGAGTCTCCTATAACCAGAGCTCTTTCAGGTTTCTCAGTGGGTGCATCACTGAGGAGAGCAAACCTGTTGGACACATAAAGCACAGAAGAGGTGTGCTAGCCTTAGCGTTAGCTTTGGCTGAACGAGTATGCCGCCGAGTCGTCACCCACTCGCGCCGCTGTGAGGCTCTACTGCCGGAGTCGGGGGATGATTATCTCCGCCTGCGGCACCCAGACTTTCCGCTACGAGAATAACGCTGCTCTCATGCTCTCTAACCCTCTCTAAAGTCTGGATGCGCTCCTCTAATGCTAATATCTTCTCCGTCAGAGGCTCTACTGCCGGAGTCGGGGGATGATTATCTCCGCCTGCGGCACCCAGACTTTCTAGATGTCTAAACATCCTGCACTCCACACACTGCAAAAGCTGAATAGTATCCATTATAGAGTTTAGTCATTTGGAGCTAGATCCCGTTTAGACGAAGAAACTCGTGGGTTCTCCAAAAAGTTCAAAAAATGGAAAAAAGGCGAAGCCTAATAGTATGAAAATGTAAAAATTAGTTGCTGTTAATATTATTATTGTATGAACAAAAAGCTATATGATTTAAACGCTGATACGAACGCGAAACTTTAAAGTGAAGTGTTAAACAGAAACAACATCAAATGTTATGTCTGGAGAAAATGCAATACCATTGCATGCAATCTCACCATCCAAATAAGACCTTTCCTACAGTAAAGCATGGAGGTGTTAATATCCTGTTATAGGGTGTTTCTCTGGAGCAGGGACTTGAGCCCTTGTCAGGATAGAAGAAAAATGGATGGGGTAGAATGCCCTCAAATTCTTGAGGAAAATGTGCTCTGACAGAAAGTTGTGAACCTTCCAACAAGACAATGAATGACCCAAAGGCCACAGCAAAACTGATCACGCAGTGGTTGAAGGAGAAATAGGTGAATGTCACTGCATGGCCTCATTGAAAATCTGCGGAATTACTTGAAGACTGTAGCCCACAAATGGTCACCATCAACGTGAGTAGTTCCGCGAAGATGAATGAGTGAGTCTAGATGTGAGATAGACTTTGTGTGCCATTGAAAAGGTGATTAGCTTCACCTGATGGAGTTTACAAGTCATTTTTAGGATATGGTGACCCTTTTCTAAATCTTTTTTTTTTTCCTGAGTAAATACAATTGCATTAAACAAAAACTGCATTTGTCTTCATTTTAGGCTGCAAAGCAACAAAATGTGATTATTTTAAAGGGGATGATCCCCTTTTCTATTCCCACATTTAATTACATGGTTTGAGTTTAGTACAAAAACATTGTGCACTTGGCATCTGTATGAAACCAAATACATAAATTGATAGATGTTTAATATTGCAAACAAAATGTTCTACATTTTCACAACATAATTAATTAATTAATTAATGCCATTAATAAATCAAGATAAGGCTCAAATTAAAAACAAGATGAACACCAAAGTATATTGTTCATAGCAACATAAAAAATGTTGATGGGGAATTCATGACGCTCTAACCAAACCCCGAACCTTGACGTTGTATTTTTACAATTACAAACTTGTTTTATAGAGCACATTGTGTTTCCATTAGTGACACCGTCATACCAGATGCACTGTGTCAGTGACTTCCAGGCCTAGCTGCTGACATGAACAGAAAACTGATTTATTACTCCCTTTTTGTTTGTTGCTTCTTGGAGAAGTATCTTTTTTTTTTTCGTACTCAGGAACTGAATCTATCAGCAAACAAGTTTAGGCATTATTATCATGTGCATGGTGCACCTGAGTCCACCCAGGGCTCTGTGGCAGGATGAGGGTGGAGACTCTGTGATTGGCCTCCTCCTGAGACGTACCACCACCTACCGCTTTCTCCAAATACGACTTCCGCCCCCCCCCCCCCCCGCCTTGCGCTTTCTACCCAGGAGCCCTGACACATATGGCAAGAAAAACAATGCAGATTAACACAACTCAAGTGTGATGAAAGGCATTTGTTTTACTTTACCATTGCTCTGTTGCTAGCGAGGACCCAAAACTGGGGTCAGAGTCAATGACGAACACTTCATTCGATATTTAATCCAATTTTCTTTCGCAAAAGACGTAGCCTACCGATTGACCTATAATGGTAACAGTCAATTTGGGCTAGTTTGGTCAATCTGGTTGGACTGGGGTTCTTCTAAAACATGAAGTGCAACATGAGGGGCTCTCGGTTATGGTCTGTGCAATATTTGATTGCACTCCGACCCCTGGAGAAGCTAATAAGTGGCCACAGGAGGCAACCAGACTAGAAGTTCCCCATTTGGGAATGGCCTCGTTGTGTTATTAGGAAAACGTTTGTTATCACCACCCTCTAGGGAAAACCACATAATAGGATTACATTTTATTAGAGCCTCTGAGCTTCTCATAGCTTCCCGTAAATTTCTCCCTCTTCGTTTTTGATTGTAGTGTCACCACGTCTTGCGCTGCCGGGGGTTGAGGGCATATTGGATAAGTAATGGCATTTGAATATCCCTACTTCGGTTCAACTGTGCATATGAGGGACAGTGTTGATGTTGAACACTGAGATTTAGTTGACCGCAAAACAATGGATGTGTGGATACCACTATTTTCAGATAGAACACAAGGACGTTTTTAGTATTTGTGGGAAAAAAAAAAAAAAAACGGGCTATGCCATGAACCTTACAGTATATGAAACCACAATTATGCATGAAGCAAATTGGACATTCCAAAACTCGGGAATAATGAACATTTGAATCCTAATTTTGGTCCAGTATCAAATCCCAGCTTCGTTTCAAAAATGAATCCCATCTACATAGGACTTTAGTTTGCAACCAGCATCTTTGATAACCTATCAAAGATTACTTGTTCATTCTTTGGATAAACTCTTTACGTTTTTGTCTAGAAGAGCTACTGCGTTTTATTTTTTCCACGTGTGTACAGCACATAACCACAAAGTGGCATCTCTGAGAAGATGAACATCTGAAACGTTAATTCCAATAAGAAAAAATAATTTGCACAAAAAAAATTTGCATGCAAGATATAAATGCTGTCATAGGGGAACAACGGAGAGGTGTGAAGAGGCCAAGTAAGAAGCAACACTGTCAGCACAAAATTAGACCACACCTTCCATCCAAGCAGAATCAAGATAGAATAAAAAAAATAATAATTTTCTGTTCTTTTTGTTGTTGTTTTATTAACAGTGATATCATTTCCCCAACAAGCGCACACATGCTACAGATTTGGTAGACAACAATTAGCTTGGAAAGCCTTCAAGTATTCCTTTAAGATGAACAATGCTATGGTACAAAGGGCTAATCTGCTTCTAATTTTCCGTTGCGGAGCGAACTGGATTACACGAATGGCAACGTTTCAAAATGGAACCTCGTGAACGAAACATGAAATCAATCATATATGAGAGCAAATGTTTGGATTGAACAGACTGGCATTCAAGTCAAACCAGGAATCGAAGAAGACAGAACAAAAGAACCAGAACCCAGTTATGAGAGTAAAAACTAGTTTGATTTCTCCATGTGCACTAATGCACTTTGCCCAGTGTTTCACTAGTGCTTGGACACCACCAAGGTAGAAAGTTTTCTCACAGTGTTCCAGAGTCTTGATCGGACTGTCTGCTTTTTACGTCTGATTGCCTCCCAGGAACTCCTTTAATGTGGAAATGGTGGAAAAGGACTGTAGCAAGATGAGTTCCTGTAATGTACAAGTGGTGTTGGTGAATGATTGTGAATCTGTTCATTGTTGCTCAAAGGCCTTTAGGAAGGACATGGTACAGTAGTTAGGACATGACAAGCCCATTTTCTGAGATTATATGACGATAGCAGTGGTTCAACCCTTAAAACATTTAGGCCCTTTCTAGAATTCAGACTTACTATGTATAGACATCTCCTATTAGTTCCACTATCATTACCGAATTGTTCACATCATGGATTATGTAGCATGCTACAATATAAAACGGTAGGAAATTAAAGGAATAGATAAAATGCTCATTTATGAAGCTGCAAACCAATACAAACTTTTCTCAACTGTAAAACAAATCTCGTTCATCATATCCTGTCTCTTCCAGGATGACTCCGCCCCAATTCACACAACACAAGGACTGAATAAACAGTAATGAAGATAACATTAATCAAATGCTATGCACATTTCACACAAGTTCTCAACCCAGAGGAAGACTAATAGGAGATGTGTTGAACAGCGCTCTCTACCGCAAACACCAAAACACCAGCTGAGGGAAACGTTCCTGGAAGAATGGTGTAGATGGTTACAGTACAGTTCCAGAGACTTGCCGAGGTTAATGATAGATTGTCCTGTGCTGTGCAAATGTATGAGTGTGTCAGCACCCAGTGCCCTTTAATGAACTGCTGTCACATTTCGGGTGTATCCGCACCTCACACTGAGTGTCCTTCTGGATACTGGGTTCAGCGCTGGTCAAATGATTACAATTAAAGGAACATGGAAAATGGCAGGTGCACGTGAACTAGTAAAGATTTTTATTATTTATTGATTGATTCATTTGCACAATCACTATGGCACCATTAGAAGCCTGGAATAACACCACAGGCTTGGGTTGAAAAACAAACAAACAAACAAACAAACATACCAACAAAAAAAAAGATTTATTCCTTCCCATGATGCAAAGTTCCACCAGCATCTGCATGATTTCATCTACCTTTGAAAGTGCAGCATTACCGCTCAGGGCGAGCCACATCTGCAAGCTATCGGACTCATTCCTCCACCAAAACATTAATCAGACTGAGAATTGTCCCGCAGCTGTGCAGCACCAGTCCAAGGAAAACAGGCTCTCGTTGTCTTCTGCCTAAAAATACACAAAAGTCATAGCAAGTCTCTTGTAAAACATACCAGTGACTGCTCAAGATCTGAACACACACCCTTGACTCTTTTTTTCTTCTTCTTCTTCTTTTTTTTTTTTTACTAGCGTAATCAGAGTGGAGAAGAGGAATATAATGTTGGCTTGAAGGCTTTAGAGCTGCCAAGAATTCGGTTTTGTCTTTAGTGCCAAAACTGCTAGTTTCCAAATAAATGGTAACTATTAAGTCATCAAGATCTCATGCTTGATCATCTTAAGCTGTGTCTGATTTCTTACTTACAATAGATTGCATTGCTTGAAGTATTTGTCACTTTATTTTGAGGTAATGTCTGAATTTTACATATCCAGAGGCGCAGAAACGAAGGATCTTCAATCTTGAAGACTTTTCTGCATTTGTTACATCTGTTACACTGGAGAATCTTTTAGAAAATTTAAAATAAGTTTTAAAATTGTTTTTTTACTTTTATTTTAGTTTTGCTTTTTTTGGGGGGGGGGGGGGGGGTCATATCAGACCCATGATTTTAAACTGCTATATTGGGAAAAAAAAACAAATCACTTTTAGAATCAACCAGTCAGAATCAAGAATTAAAAATCACTGTGGTATAGACAAAGTTTTATTCTGTATTTACTATAATATAGACAAAAACAGATGCTAAGTATGGGGATTATTATAAAATGAATGTGTGTGCATTCTACTCAGATGGTTAAGGTTATAAATTGTTGAGAGGTTCGAGTCCCTGCCACCATCACGTCACCACTGTTGGGCCCTTGAGCAAAGGCCCTTAACCCCAACTGATCAAATGTATAAAACTGAGGTTCAGAACTGGTCCCAAGCCAGGAAAAATGGGGTAGGCTGTGACAAGAACGGCATCTGTGAATGGCATCTGTGCCAGATCCTGTGGATCGGGTTATCTGATGTGATGACCCCTAAAATAAAGAGACGAAAACAAAACAAAACCAAAAACGGCCTCAATCTTAAATCTCTTTTTTTCCCCCCTATGTTTAGAAAGCATTGATAAATCACATAAGAAATAATAACTTGGTGATATATGTGACTTTTGTAATTTATAAAGAAGTTCCTCCAGATGACCGAGTGCAAGCCATATTCATAAAAATGTGATGAAAATAAATAGGCTAATTGTGGACTGTAATAAAGCCCATGCACCTGTTTGCAGGCCAGTGAGAAATGGAAAAACCGCGGCATTACACCATGTGTCCCTGCAGGACATTCATGATACACACACTGCAGTGTTTCTAAAGCTACACACAGCCGGTAGCACATTATTAAACCCGCTCGCACTCTGTTCTCGGAATGATTATGAGTGTCTTGATCTGGAGTGAAGCAAAAAAAATCTGCTGCATTGCTGGTTTGGAAGTTTTGAAGCCTCATGTACAGTGTACATTTTAATTATTTATTTATTTATTTATTTATTTATTTATTTATTTATTTATTTATTTTGGACTATTGATATTGACCAGCAGGGGGCAAAAGAAAGTGGTAAGTTAAAACACTATAAAAGAGAAAGCATGGAAGGGTTAAGGCAAATATTATTTGGAGGGACTCCAAGGCTTGTCCAGGCTTTTCCACTTTGCAATTTTTTTCTGCACTTTTTATAATAAAAATAAATAAATAAATAGGGCACAGATAAGCAGGACGTCTTCAGGACAATACCAGCTAGAGTCCTGTTGCTGATGTTCTCAGGATATATTCAAGCCATGAACATGTTAACATTCAGGACAGATTTCAAGCCTTATATTAGACATACTACATTTAGGAGTATACATTTAAGAGTCTTGAGTTTTAAATAACTTCCATAGATGACTTGGAGGCTAGTCAGCATGGCCACTGGGAAAGGGACAACTGTAATATTGAGCCACCCCTCATTTCTCATGTTTTGCTTTCAAAGAACCAGACTTTCTTGTATTTTTAATTAAGGCTTCCTTTTTGTTTGTTTGTTTGTTTGTTTGTTTGTTTGTTTGTTTGTTTTGTTTGTTTGTTTGTTTGTTTGTTTGTGTTTGTGTGTTTGTTTGTTTGTTTGTTTGTTTGTTTGTTTGTTTGTTTGTTTGTTTGTTTGTTTGTTTGTTTGGTAAGCCACACAATGATCATGCCAGTAATTAGGGTACTGGTGATGTTGAAGGCTGAGTTGCTGTTATAGACGAGAGGGGAAATGAGGTTTCTGTTAACTCAAGCAGCATTGTTCACACACTCGCTGTGTATTTTATGCAAATTCAGAACATTTAAATCTGACACACACTAGATGGCATATCACAACCCGAAACACCACTGTACATCAAACTGAACTGCTAAATGTTCAGTGATATTAAACACAATGATGAGCTGAGATTCTGAAAGCTTTTCGCTGTCATTGCAATTGTTGTCATGAGCCTTAGCACAAATAGACGAATCTGACCTTTCATTAAAGGAAATCAGTGAACTAGGTTTTAAGGTTTGAGGATGACATGAGAGAAGTGTAATGGAAAAACAAGGTATTGTTCGCGTACACAATGATAAATCTAATTTAGGACCAGGAAATCTGGTAAATTTTAAAGTGCACCATTACAATAAAGAAAGAAAGAAAGAAAGAAAGAAAGAAAGAAAGAAAGAAAGATTTTAGATTACAAGCGTGCAAACTCAGTCTTCAATATTACTAATATTAGTTTAAAAAATAATTTAAGTTATAATAATAATAATAATAATTTATATGTATATATACATATGTATATACAGTATAATAAAAAGTTATACATTGTATGCATAATTTATATCATTAAAAGTGTTTTATTATTATTATTAATAATAATAATAATAATAATAATAATAATAATAATAATAATAATTGTTAAGTTTAAGTGCTCAAATTGTTAAGTTTCCAGATGAACGAAAAGAAAAAGAAGAATTGTTGTTTGATGTATCCACTGTACCTTGATACACCAGGCCCCCGAACCAGGAGCGACAGACTAACACACACTCACACATGATGTGTCTGAAGATCTCTGTTTATGCAGCATGTTTAAGCTTTTGGCCAGGTGCCTTGTATCACCTACATCAAAATCACCAGTCATTAACAGGTCACAGAGAGACCCGGGAACCGACAGACGATCGGAAACACATTAGCATTTTTCTGGTTAAATCAAAGGGTTCCAGCAGACATGAGCTGTTTGTCTGTATATTCCCATGAACTCAGGCTATAGGAAATGTTTCCATATAAGGAATCAGGAAGCTGGTGGATGCGGGTGTTGTTTTATGGGCATAGAGGCATGGGAAAGTTCACAACATATTACAATTGGTTACCATAATAATAATAATAATAATAATAATAATAATAATAATAATAATAATAGACCATTCAACTGTTTTCTTGTATTCTACTTTTTTTCTTCTCTGAAAGGGAATCCTACTGGTGTGTTCCATTATAACATGACATAAAACCATGAACAATAACACTGCTGCTGACACACCGCATATAACTTCATCCCATATCTTATAGTCCACCCATACTGTTATATCTACTTGCTATATCTTACTGTATTGCACATTCTGCACATCCTGTTTAATTTATACATTTTATATTTCTCTATTTTAATTATAGTTTCTATTGCAACTTTGTGAAATGTAAATTGTACATTTATTCCAATTGTTTTTCGCTGAGAGAAAATTTACATTTCTCTCAGCACATTTTTCCTTGCAGTAAAATCCTTCTGTCTTTCCACTCTACCCTACTGTTCTGTTTTGTCTCATACAGCCCTATAAGCATTTCACTGCATATCACACTGTGTATGGTCATGTATGTGACAAATAAAATTTGAATTTGAATGTGTGCTGTCTTGGAGACAAATGGCTAAGAATCTTAAAATCAGCCCTCATCGCTTTCCCTAAATTGTAGCTCAATGTAAAGACATGGGTAAGACATCAACCAATTCACAACCTGGTTGACAGATGTAATTCTGCTGTTTGCCGTTAAAACGAACTCTCATTTAAAGGCTTCATAAGGGGCAGAGGCGGTCAAAATAAAGCCCAAGAAATGCAATAAATTCTTTTCATCAGCTTGGGAATTATGGACATGCAGAGATTGGTTTAGTTTTTGCATGTCTGTGCACATGGTTCTACAGGGTGGGTGAAAAGTAACTACAGTAAGCAACCAAAATTGGTAATAAAGTCCATATTTCTACTTTGCAACAAATTGTACATGCACATGTACTGCCTCCAAGCCATCCAGTGTGTCAGGCTTTATACCATAAACCTCCTCCTTTGCGAAGCCCACAAGAAAAAAATGACATGGAGGGAGATCTGGACTTCTTGGAGGCCATTCATGAGGTCTGCGTCGTCCCAGGCAACGTCCTGGAAAAATGCTGGAGGACACACTGGACGATTCGGAGGTATGGATTCAGGAGGTTCTCAGCAATATCCCAAACCACTTGCTTCAGAAGAGCGTGCATTCCGTCCCTGGTCCGTTTGAGGAAAGTGGTTGACACCACAGATGCCTCTGGTACAATTTAAAGATTTGCTTTTTATTTTACGGTGGAATAATGTGTTTCAATTTCAATTAATTTGTATTAGAAATATGGACTTTATTACGAATTTTTAATGTCTAGTTACTTTTCCCCCATCCTGTAGATAAACCTTGGTTCCTATGAAGCTCTCCGGTGTTCTCCAGATGTTTCGGGACTATTGACATTGACCAGCAGGGGGCAAAATAGCAAGTGAGAAAATAAGGAGAGAGAGAGAGAGAGAGAGTTGAGGGTGGATGTAGTAAAACAGATCTGATGGACTGTGAGTGAGATAATGAACTTCCCTCCATCCTGTCATCCTGTATTTACGTCCAGGAGAAGAAAAATATTTAAATAGAGAAATTTTAAGTATAAACTTCTCTCTCTCTCTCTCTCTCTCTCTCTCTCTCTCGCTCTCTCTCTCTCTCTCTCTCTGTGTGTGTGTGTGTGTGTGTGTGTGTGTGTGTGTGTGTGTGTGTGTGTGTGTGTGTGTGTGTTTCCGTGCGCACTCCAGAAAGCTTTTTTTTTTTTTTTTTTAAGAAAGAAAAAAGAAAGAAAGCAGAACGCGCGGGTCTCAATCTTCTCAAACGACGTTTAAAAACCGAGCTTGTTTTTTTTTTTTTTCCTTCTTTGTTTCTTTAATCAAAAAGACTGACTACGGCTATAATTGTAATCATCTGCTGCACTTTTCCCTCTTTGGCCCTGAAT
>JAAGKR010004535.1:0-19239 GCA_011419295.1 Clarias macrocephalus | reverse complement strand
CCTCTCTCTCTCTCTCTCTCTTATTTTTGCCTGGAGGGGTTTCAGAGCCCCGGAGCGTCTCTCTCTCTCTCTCTCTCTCTCTCTCTCTCTCTGTGTGTGTATTAGTCTCTCCGTGTTTCTCCGGCACACTGCTGCAGATCTCCCCGGCGCGGCGCGGGCAGCGGAGGCACCAGCCAAGCCGAGGCGAGCCGAGCCGAGCCGAGCCAGCGCGCACGCGAGGCCGACACCACGGAACACCCGGCTGCAGAGACACGTAACTTTCTTTCCCCATGTTTCAGGTAAGCAGCGCGGGTTTTTTTTTTTTTTTTTGCTTTGCTTTGCTTTCGATTGAAGTGTGAAGGCGCGGTCGGTTTTACGCGTGTGCCATGCGCGGATCTCCTAACGCGACAGAACAGAAAGAAAAAATAATAGTAATAATATCAACAGTTTATCCACTTCCTGCTATCTGCATCTGATTTTTGTTGTTGTTGTTGTTGTTGTTTGTTTGTTTGTTTTTTGTTTTTTTTTTCTTTCGCTCGCGCCCGGGCACGCGGGCTTCCCACCGCGCGACTGCGTCCCAAGTAGTGCACGAGCGCGCCAGCGCAGGTTCCTCTGATCACCATAGGTGGCGTGTAGGGACTTACACAGACAGCTGCTGGTGTTTCGAGTGACTTTTCTGTGTGTGTGTGTGTGTGTGTGTGTGTGAGAGAGAGAGAGAGTGGAGAGACCATGTGCCAGCCCGTTAACCCGGCTCCGGTTTTCTCAGGACGCGCTGCGTAAAAGGCGCCATTGTGGAGAGCTCGTGGGCCCGGGGGGGGGGGTGAGGGGGGGGGGTGGATGCGCGCTCTGATTTTTCCGACGCCGCTCCTAAAACTCAATCGCTGCTTTTGTGCTTGTTGAAAACGGTGCTTTCTTTCTGCCAGACCTTACGCTGATCTGTGTACACACTGACAATAGAGGAAATGATCGATCCTCTGTGTGTGTGTGTGTGTGTGTGTGTGTGTGGTTTCACAAGGAAGGGAAATAAACAGACATGGGTAATTACGGAAACTTTGAATATGAGAGAACTTTTCCCACGTCATACAGGCTTTTTTTTCTCTCTTGCTTTCCGGTGTGCTCTGTTTCTCTGTGGCACATAGGGAACCTCGTCTAAATCCACAGCCTATGGTATATATGTAGTCTCAATTTGTCCTGAGAGCTAATATTGAATAGTAGTGAATGTCAGTACTGGTTTTACTGGGGTTAATTAATATCCTTTTAAGACCCTTAAGCTGGGATATTTTGTAGGCAGACTAAAATCAAAAACTCTTCCAGGATCAGAAACACTAAATATGGTTCCCTTTACTTGTACAGCACTGAAGAATAATAACTTACATACAGAGAATGGGAACCTACTGTATAAGGTCAAATGATTCCACTTTCTTATATAAGATGGATAAGGTGAATAAAGGGAGACTTTCAGATCGTCTCCCTGGCAAAAAACCCTCGAATTCTTGGAATATAAATGACACCTTATAAATAAAACACCACCTTCAGCCTAATCCCAGTGGAATCAAGATTTGCCCAGTTCCAGTTCACACAGCGAATACCACCACTGGTTCTACTGGGATTACTGAGAAATTAGTGTCCTTTTTTTTTTTTTTAACCAATTATGCTTTAGCAAGGTCTGTGGAAGATCTTAAATAGGTTTTTCAGATCATCTCAGTGATGAAATCTTTATACCTTCCTTTAATAACATTACTGAGACATAAACAGTTATTGAAAGGACACAGAACCTCAGCAGAACCAGCATCTCATCTTTAAAAAAAAAAAAAAAAAAAGTCTATGTTGCAGCAGTGTTCATTGGGGATCTCCAGAGTGTATTTGCAAAAGCCTTAAAAGTGCCTTCTGTAAGCTTACACAAACATATATGTTGTTCATGTTTATTTTCCAGTAAAAGCCCAGTGCAACCATCATATCTCTGACTGGGTTTGTTAAATAAATAAATAAATAAATAAATAAATAAATAAATAAATAAATAAGGCTTTTCCAAACCCATTTCTGCCTCAGCGAATATGCTCCAAGGTTGTTGTTTTTTCCTATACACTCTAAATTCAAACAGTTCCGCGTGATCTTAAATGGGTTTTCCAGATTGTCTTGCTGTCAAAACCTATTAAAAGTGCCACCAGGAACCTTATTGAAAAAATACTTATTTCTCGAAAGAATTCAGCTTTTCCCAGTATAACTTCCAGCACACAGCCAATATCAGCTCAATCAGACGTTTATTTTTAAACAAACCCTCAAAGATTTCTTCTTAGAACCTGTAAGCTTAGAACCTCATGTAATAATAAAAAAGTGAAATCCTTTGAACTTGTACTGTAGGTTCCCATCCCTTTACCTGAGTTATTATTCTTTAGGGTCAAAGTCTATACATTAGCATTTAGTAAAGTGAACCCTATTTACTGTTTCTGATCACTGCCTCACGGGCTTTTACGTTATTAAGTTCTGTAATATGACTCACAGCCCTTAATGTTATTTAATTCCACTTTCTGCCCCAGGCCCTCTGAGTCAGACTTAACCTACAGACATACAGTCTTATGAGTGATTATTTTTGGGTGCTGCAGACTTGGAGCGGATTCAGTGCCGACGTGCTGAGTCTAGATTGGGCGTCCTGTAGGTGCGATTTGCATTACACGCAACATGATTACCGAGCCTATAGTGTTAAATAGTGTCTCTTCATTAGGCGATGCACTAGAGAGCGCTGTTGACACCGTAGTACCTTACACTGATCCTATTCCTTACACCTTGCTTTTTTTTTTCCCTCTAATGGAGATAAATGCTAAAATATTAACTCCTCCTTTCCAAACAGCACTTGAGGAACTTTTTAGCATGCTGGACTATTAGTAGTAGTAGTAGTAGCCTTATAGGAGTTGAAGTATTATTAGTAGTAACGGAAAGCTGTCTCAAACCAAAGTTGATTTAATTTTCAACAACTCCACGTGTTGTATTCGTCCCCACAATTTGTCATATTAGAAATGCATTGTTCGTCAGTAGTGTATATGAGTCACTTTTAATGTCATGATGTTTGTCCAACAGCAAGAACGCTTGCTACACAGCAAAATCCTTAGATTGGAGACTCCTTCCATAAATGTGTTATAAAAAAACCTCATGATATCAACAATGGCATCTGTAAACAAGTCGTTGTGCACTAATTCAGTCCAGTTTTCACAAAGTAGCCTGACAGAAATCCGGATATTAGAATGAACCTGTGACTCGTAGTTGGAACAACTGTCGGATCTGCAGGAATGGAAAATGAATCGACGGCAATCCTCTGACCAATCAGGATCGAGAATTCAACAATAGTGCAGTATTATACTAGAACAGCTGTGAATCTAGTTCATGTTCGTACTTCTGTGGAATACTATGCACTAGACTTAATCAATTATTTAGATGTTATTTATTGCCCCGATACAGAGCCGAGGAATTTGTTGTGTGTGTCTGTGTGTGTGTTGTGTGTGTGTGTGTGTGTGTGTAGTAAACAATCAGGTGCTCAGTTAAATTTATGTTTATAACACTTTCATTGACTTTTTTCCTCTTATTTCCCTTTGGGTAGATCTCTGTTGGAGCTCTTTTAACGCTTTATCAGCCTGAGCGATGTTTGTTAAATGAGATTTTTTTTTAGACTAGAACCCAGATGGATTTTTTTGTTGTTGTTGCTGTTATTATTATTTTTAGCCATCTACTGAATCTGAGGCAACTTTGAAGTAGATTTTAATTGCCTTCCCATTTATACTGGTAAATAAAGAGGCGGTAACAATACATATACATGGTGTTGTATAGTTACATCCGGTCGAGTGATGTAATCAGTGCAGACTTTTGAGTGAAGTCAACAAGGGCGTGATGAAGATAATAAAGACAATAATACAGAAATAGGGTTCACTACAGTAGCACAGAGCTGAGACATGAGTGCAGGGTGATTTGGGCTGATTTTAGTATCAATATTATGATAAATCATCAGAAGTCGCGTTTGTGAGATATCAGTAGGGCTGGGCAATGTGATAATAGAATATCGATATTGCGATACTTTACGGCACAAATCCTGTGGATTGAGGAATCTTGGGTGGTGTGGCATCTTCAGTGTTTTTTGCAATGTATTTTTAATTTTAAATAATTACAAATTGACTTGCAGCAGCTGAGAAAATGTTGGTAAGCTTTAAAATAGTAGAAAAATTAATTACTTGAAATGAACTTTTTTTTCTGTGGTAAATGCAGATTATGCATATTGCATTTAATGCACAAAATGTGTTTATTTATAATAAAGTATTTTATATGATAATAGGGTTATAATAAAGTGTCTATATTTATTTATTTATTATTTATTTATTTATTTATTTTACATTTATCTGTTGAATTTGTTTACACCTTTTAGATTGTTGTATTGCTTGTATAGTTTTATCCAGTGGGCAGCTTTTAGGTCAATTAAATTTGTCTTGTACCAGCACTGTTTCAAATAAATCTTGAAACTTTTTTCACATCATCAGCTGCTTGAAATGAGCGTTTCTGACTGTTGGTAATTTTGTTAGCATGACATGATAGCCGTATTCTGTGATCATGCTGCAGTGCTCTAGCACTAAGGTTAAGGTCGGCCAGACAGTCTTCAGCTCAGACGTACAGTTTGCACTTTCTAGGGCTAAAGAGAGGCGGTGACAAGCACCAGGCTGCACTTGTTGTATAATCCTTGTGTTTCCTATCAGGTGATGCCTTTGTTCAGTGCTGCTGATTAATCTTTATACAGTGCTGGCTGTCAGACATCATACTGTATATTCCCCGCAGTTTATTTGGATCGTATACAATACCTGTCTCTGAGTTATCGTTTCTCCCAGGCATGTTATTTAATTCCTTTTGAAACGAGAAATTACTAATATTGTATTGACAATATTCTCCGGTGCACTTTGATTTCATTTAATATCTTCACTTTACTCAGCTGTGTATTAACTCAGAGGTGATTTCCTGAAAATGTAGATGATATAAATGGCGCGAAATATCTGTGAAACATGCCAGTATATGTGAAATACATCGCACTACATCTAAAGGTATTTTTACAGTAGCAGTTAACACAAGGATTCATTCAAGACATTCATTCACCACACAACTTTGTTATTAGTACCCCTATTTCATAAAAATATAAAAAAATTCATAAATAAAAAACGTATTTTCACTTGTTATTATAAAACAATGATATTGGAAAACGAAAAATGAAATAAATGTTACATTACAGAAAAAACGTCACCATATCAATGAACATAGGTATATAGAGCTGATATGTTTACACCTGAAGCATCTGTTGTACGAGTCCCACGTGTATATAATGGTGTGTGTTTCACATATATTGACATATTTCTGCTAGGACAGTTGTGCAAATCTATAAGCCGAAAACTGTTAAAACATTTACAAATAGTTATATATCAGTTGGCTTTATACAATTGGATACAATGATATATTTATATATATATATACAGTATGAATCAGTATTGTATTGTGTGGAAGCCTAAGGTTTACACTTCAGGTTAATTCTTAAAAATGTGTTCAAAATGATAAAAAAAAAAAAATTGAACAATTTTAAGCATCCGCCTATACTCTGCAAGGACATTTTGTACTGATAAGTTTTTCCCGTAGGTTAATGATGATTGTGTGACTTACTGCACCATCAAACATTTTTCAGAATTTCCGTCTTTCAGAGAGACATCGTGTCCGTTATATTATTTATTGATCATTTATCAATAAATGATCTGTTAATAACTGCTGTTTTTAATGTAATCAGTTAAAGATACACCAATTGATAATGTTTTGCATAATACTTTTCCGTAGTTCACATATCTATTAACTTGTACACCACGAGAGGGGCACTTACAGGTCAGGTGAAATGTGATTGGACATGGTATTGGACATAAGGTGCCATGATTTCGAATGTGAAAAGTCTTGTTGGACAAAAAAAAAATGTTGTCTTTATTCATTTGTCTTGTAAATATTAATTATTGGGGTTGTGCAACTAGAGCTGTTTCAATAAAATCATGATTAACAAAAAAAAAAAACTTTGTTACCCTAGTCTGCTATGTTATATTTAGCAATCTGAGTCTCAAGTCTCGAGTTCTGTCATGACCTCATGTTAGAGGCTGTACGAAAGTCTCTGGTTTCCTCCGATCGCGCCCGTAGACAGATTGGTTACTTTGACTCCTATTGTGGACGAATGTGAAAGCGCGTGTACATGGTGACATGTGACGTACTGGTATCTCATCCAAAGTGTTCTCAGGATCCAACATAGCCTTGACCAGGATAAAACACTGAACAATAAATGAAACGAAATTTGATGGTGTATGAAGCAAGACACTGCCGTCCTGATGTGTGAAAACTTTCCCTTTTATCATTTTATCATAAACAGATACAGTGAATCCCCTGTTGTTCCACACACACACACTTGATGTGACAGTGTTGTTCCCCTTCTTTCTATTCTCTCTATCTCTGTACACACACACACACACACAGTAGGGGTGCAGGATATAGGTGAAATATTGAAGAAGCACATTTCCCGTGTTGCGAGTGTGATCCCATTCCTTGTTCCTGCAGCTTAACTCAGGTCTGTGTTTTGAAGAGCAGCAGTGTGTCCCCCTGAGGCATCCCTGGCAAACTCTCCTGATCTCTCTCTCTCTCTCTCTCTTGCTCACACACACACACACACACACACACACACATTGCATTTCTTAAGCGACGCATGGCTTCTGATGGAGCCCTCTCTTATCAGCAGCAGCACAAATGCAATGCAAATGGATCCATGCTTGCTGAAGGCCTTCACTCCGAGGCAGGCTTAATTGGTAAAGAGGGAGGAATGAAGGTGTGAAAACCACACCAGCAACCACGGACGACTTTAAAAAAACCTCTGATTTATTTCTTCGTTCTTTTTGTAGTAATTATAATCAGAGCGGCTGCACTATAATTTTTTTTTTTCCCATTTCACCGGTGATGATGAGAGGCCGCTGGTGACCTGCAGAGTGTTTCAATTCGTCGTGTCACTAGTGTAGTCGCGAATTTAGAAGTGGGTCAGGGACACCTCACACACGGAGGTCTTTCTCGGCATCTGCTCTAATTAACAGTGCTGCTCTCATGATAGGAAACACTGAGAAATTCCGACATTTGGTTTCCAAAGGCCCTTCATGGCAAATCTCAGGTTTATATTAATCTGTTAATAATCAGTTTGTTTTCCTGTTTTTCGTTTTTGTCATTCAAAAGGATAATCGCTCCAACATGTCCAGGCCGATGATCACCAGGTCTCCAGCGTCTCCTCTCAGTAATCAGGGCATCCCGACTCCAGCGCAGCTCACCAAGTCCAACGCGCCTGTGCACATCGACGTGGGTGGCCACATGTACACCAGCAGCCTCGCCACACTCACCAAGTACCCTGAGTCCAGGTAGAGTATCTCAAAAAAGTTACTGTCTGTTTGGAGTTTGGCGAGTTCCACCCATCTGTTTGGGTTTCCTTCGGGTTCTCAGATTTCCTTCTACCTCCAAAAAACATTCTTGAATTCCTGGATTTGTTACGCTAAATTGTCCCAGCTGTGAATGAGTGTCTACACCCAGCCAAGCTCTACGCCCAACTCACAGCAAGGGTTCCCAGGATAGGTTATGGATAACCCGCACCGATCCGAGCTCGATAGGGAACAAACTGCATTTTTAAATTTTGCATTTTGCAATTTTTAGTTCAGCCATTAGTTGTCAAATGTATATATCTGCTGAGTGAAAGTCTTTATTCTTTACATATCCCAGCTGGGATCAGAGCACAGGGTCTGCCATTATATGGCAGCCTCCGGAGCAGACGGGGTTCGGGGCCTTGCTCAAGGGTCAAATAGCGGCAATCTGCCAGAGCCGGGGTTCGAACCGCCAACCTTCTGACCGGTAACTCAGATCTTTAACGCACTAATCCACCATCCAGTTTTACACTGAAAACACAGTCAATCAGCTATAGCCATTCTCTCGCTCAGTTTTTCACAAACCACCACAAACCTTATATCAAACCAGAGATAATGAAAACGTCTCCTGTCCTTTTCAACCTTAAACGTAAGAAGTTTTTGCATAGGAATAAAAAATTTTTAAAAACAATATAGACCAGTATAGAAAAACTGCCAAATTGGGCACTAAAATTGTTTAAATGAATATATGAAACTTGGAAACCCACAATTTTAAATCTCTCTCTCTCTCCCAAAAAAAAAATAAATAAATAAATAAAAATCCACGTACCTCTAGCACCTATTGTTCCCGAGATATAACCATCAGAACCAGGCGACTACCACTGACTTAATCTTAAAGTTAAATCTATGAGTTTTCTATGAGTTTGTCGTGTAGGGGGAGGGGCGCTGCAGCTGTTTTTTTTTTTATTATTTGATTAAAATATATAATTGTAATAATTTTATAATTTTTTTGTTTAAAATTACATCTTCTAAACCTGTCAAATTCCTTTAAAATATACCAAGGCTTCAGGAGAGTTTATATGCAGTTTACAATAGCGCCACCTACTGGACTGGAGTGCAGCACAGACGATTGGTTGGAAAAAAAAAAAAAGATTTTTCAATTCAATTTTATTTGTGTTGCACTTTTAACTATTGTCATTGCCGCAAAGCAGCTGTACACAATCATAAGAATTATGGAAGTTTGAATGTAAATGAATCAAAATGATAAGATTGCTTATTGATTATCGCTTTGTAGGAGACACGCCATTTAAACAGTCAGCAACAGTCAGAAGTCTGTTACACAAGATTTTATTGTTTAGTCGACAGTTTTTAATACTTCCAAAACTTGTAAGAAAGAAATCAGGCAATAAACATGCTGTTAAATCAAATCAAATCTAATGGGCAGTCGATATACTATTCAAAGTAATGTAATAAACGTACATGAACTAGTATAAAAGGGAATTAACAAATGAATGCAGGATGACTCACACATGAAACAGATACGATGCGCCGCCTGTCGCTCTCATTAACTCTCTGTCAGCATGACGTCATCTCACTGTTGTGCCGCGTCAAAGCACATTTATCAGAGAGCGATGCTCGAACAGCAGGTCATTCATCATGTTGTAGAGCATTGTTGCATTCAAACCAAAAGCTAAGCGTTATTACTTCGTAAAAAAAAAAAAAAAAAACATGAACAATGGTAACTCGCTAGCATGCCGAAATGTCATTACGGTCATAAGGCAGCATAGTAGTCTTTTGTGAATCGCAGCCACTGCATCCAAAATCATCAATTGAGGTTTTTTTGGTATGCCTGTTAGTTTTTCCTGGAAACGTTTTAGCCCTCAGAAAACATTTCTACACAAACAGAAACGAGGTTGTGTGCAGCCGTAGCAGGCCGCAGGAGACAAGATCCATCTGGAGGCTGGGAGCCGGCGCGCTCAGGCCAGACCGCAAGCCCGGCGCTGAGGCCAGGGGCCACTTCCTCAACACATCCTTCATGCTGAGGGGATACTTTTTTCTGTAACTACAGCAAGCTGTTTGTTTTTTTTGGCCTTAGTTCTAAGTCAAGTCAAGTGGGTTTTTATTGTCCTCCATCTACAGTATGTAGTTTGTATACATTGGAACGAAGTGGCGTTTCTCCTGGTTCATGGTGCATCACATAACAGTAGTATACTAGTACAGCACACCGGACTGCATAAAAATGTCAGAATTGTGTATCCAGATGAATACCACAGATGTGCAGAGATATTAGTGCAGAGATATTATGGGAAAATAATCAATGACAGATTGTCACAGTGTGCAACAGTTATCACTCCAATGTCGATCACTTTCCTAGCATACCATGACAAAAGGTGCAAAACTGTGAAGGGTTTCTCATGGTAGAAAATTAACAGCTGGGTGAACTTGCAAACAAGCAAACCAGAGGGGTAGTGGTGGCTCAGTCGGTGAAGGCTGTGTGTGACTGGGTTACTGATCGGAAGGTCCGTGGTTCAAGCCCCAGCTCAGCCAGGTTGGCACTGTTGGGCCCTTGAGCAAGGCCCTTAACCCTGTCTGCTCCAGGGGTGCTGTGTGATGGCTGGGATATGCGAAGACAGGATTTCAATGTACTGTACATTTGACAAATAACGGCTTAACATAGTCATTCCGTCTATGCACTAGGTTTCACTAACCTCACGATCTTTAACCCCTGATTTACGTAATACTTCTTTTTCCTTGAATTGTTGGCATTTGAAATGGTAAAACATTGCAATTCTTCAATAATCCTACAGGTGGTGTGTTCTAAACTGTTCACACATTGGCAGGCAGCGTAGCATCAATCTCAGCGTAACAAAATCTTAAAAAAAAAAATTGATATCAAATCGGGATATTATAAAATCTTGCTACAGATGTGTAGTGGTTAGCACTGTCGCCTTGCACCTCAAGGGTCCAGGTTCGATTCCCGTCTCTGTGTGCATGTCCTCCTACAGTCCAAAGACCTGCAGATTAGGCAGAAATTGCCGTTCACAAATTGCCCGTAGAGGGTGTGATGTGTGTGTGTGTGCCCTGTGATGGATTGGCACCCTGTCCAGCGTGTCCCCCTCCATGCTCATGCCCTAAGCTTCCTGGGATAGGATCCAGCCTCCCCCCCCCCCCCCCCCATGACCCTAAATGCATGATAAAGCAGTATTGACGATGAGTGAGTGAGTGAGTGAGTGAGTGAGTGAGTGTCTCCTGGTGATCCCCGTCCCTGTTACCTCTTATCCAAAAACTCCTGAATAACTGTAGTCAAGGCTGGCAGTGAGCAGGCTTTTTCTTCTGGTCACAGAATTTTAAAAGTGTTACCTGCAGAACGGGAGGACTCGTACATGACAGCCAGTATCAGCCTGCAGAGAGAATGCATAGAGCCCATGTTGATGTTGTGTCTGTGCTCAGCTGGTGTTCTGGTCATTCAGCAATAGGTCATAAACCTCTGTGCTGGAGAAGAATATGATATCAGTAACAGCTTAATCATGATCAAGGGCAATCCAGGTCCAGATTTTAACAATAAATGGGTGGATGGATGGATGGATGGATGGATGGATGGATGGATGGATGGATGGATGGATGGATGGAGGAAGCAGAGAACACACAAAACTCCAGAACCAAGCACCCAGGAGCTTTGAGGTCTTCCTACCTGTTACACCAACCAAAACATCATACAAAATTATTATTATTGCAGTGGTGTATCCTCTAAAAATAAGAGCAATGTGAAAATGTGTGCAGTTCATTGTGATAGCACCTTCTTTTTACCATCTCTTTCTCTCTGTGTCTCTTTCTCTGAGCAGAATAGGGCGTCTTTTTGATGGCACGGAGCCCATTGTTCTGGACAGCCTGAAGCAACACTACTTCATCGACAGGGATGGTCACATGTTCCGCTACATCCTCAACTTCCTCAGGACGTCCAAGCTTCTCATCCCTGATGACTTCAAAGTGAGCAAAAGAGAGAGAGACAGAGAGAGAGAGAGAGAATGAGATCTGGGGTCAATGATGTGTCTCCATCGTATATATTATCTAAAACTTTGCTTCTGCTGATGGATGCAGCCATTATGACGGTAGCTGATGCCAGACGTTACGATCTTTCGAGCGCGATGCACAGATGGTGGGAAGGAGCTTTCGTGACTCGGAATTGGCTGAACAGAACGGAGTCGTTGAAACAATGCGTATGCAGAACACCGTGTATAGTAAACACTAAGTGTTCTGTAATCAGACTCGCACATTACAGCCTTTGTTCTTGCCATAAAACGCATTTGCATTCCAGTGGCCTGCTCTTGTGTGTCATTTGGCCCTTAATTACAAATTTGCCTTGGGAGAAAACAAATAATCCCATTATCTGATGGTCTGTCCATGGGGAAACTATGTCAGCTAAAATAAGCAAAGACGCTAGAGCGGCTCTGGTTCACAGAAAGGCTACGTTTGTTCAAAGATTCTTGGAGAGTTCATGGCTATTTGGTTATTTTTTAATCACTTCGCAATTACAGCATTAGTGGGTTTTGTGTCTTGTATTAATCATGTTGCATTTCCTGCAAGTGATTCACTATTGCTGACCCTCTTACAATCCAACTGCAAAGCAAATCACAGGTTTAGATTAGCACGCTTGTTCTGATATTTTATTGTTTCTATAGTATGAGGGGTGTTCAAGGCAATCCAGGACTTGTAATCATGAATGAAGGGGGAAAACCGATTGACTTTCACAATATGTGATGGGTCTCTTCACAGCCGCAGTAAAACATTTGAATGCGGACGTTCCTGTGAACATTCAGCGAGTGGAACATCTGACTGTTGAAAATAGATGGATAAGTTGTCACCAAATTGCAGAAGTATCTCACAATCATTCACCACTTGGACATTATAGGAACTCGGCTGGGAGTTACAGTCCTGACCTCGCTCCAAGCCATTTCCACATGTTTGGGCCCGTGAAGGAGTTCCTGGGAGGCCGGGGTTTTAGAAATGAAGCAGGTAGTACTGAGAAAACTTTAATAACTGGGATAAGTGTCAGTTCAGAAGTCCTGGTTTGACTTGAACACCTTTCTTAATTTCACGCGGACTTGTACATAACTTCTTGGCGTAATCGTATAAGTTGTTTCTGATCGTGTCCATTTTCTTTCTATTCACTCGTTGTCTGATTTGCCCGTGCAGGACTTCAGTCTGCTTTACGAGGAAGCGCGGTATTTCCAGCTGCAACCGATGCTGGTCGAACTGGAGCGCTGGCGTCACGAGCGGGAGCTGAACCGAATCTCGTGTCCGTGCGAGTGCGTAGTGGTGCGCGTGGCGCCTGACCTGGGGGAACGCATCACGCTGAGCGGAGACAAGGCCCTCATCGAGGACATCTTCCCAGAGATCGGAGACGTCATGTGCAACTCGGTGAACGCCGGCTGGAACCACGACTCTACACACGTCATCCGCTTCCCGCTAAACGGCTACTGCCATCTCAACTCTGTTCAGGTAAGGCCGTGACAGGAGTGAGCTGAGAGCCTTAGCTAGCTTGTGTTAAAGCTGCTGTGTCCGCGATAGCTAGTTTCGCTGCGCTCTTGCAAAGCCTCCATGAAATTCCTTCCGGTATGAGCTACATGTCTTCAGGGCTAGTTAGCGAAAACACTCGAGCGCCTTTCATTGTTGGGCCAGGATGAATGAAACCCAAGTTTGTTCATGTTTACTACCTGCATTCGTTTATTCTTTTCCTTTTGTTTATGACGAAGCTTTTCCTATACAATTGTTTGCCAGGTTCTGTATATTATGCAGATCTCACAATGTACCAAAGTGTTGCAGTTACTGTTAATACTTTTGTCGATTTAAAAATATACAATCCCTTTATCTGTTTCCAAGGGAGCGAGATGTGAAATTAACAGTAACAGCACATAGCAATATGCATGCACACATGCGTGCTCACACACACACACACACACACACACACACACACACACACACACACAAATGCCACTAGGTTGTCCTCAGGCACAGCCCATAATCCTGTTTGGTTATTAAAGTGAGCCCGCAGTAGATGCTGTATCTGGGCCTAATGGAGCCAAGATGTGTGTGTGTGTGTGTGTGTGTGTGGAGGGTGATGCAAAAGAGCAAGACCTTTGTAGTTCTGGCAGGGGGTTGCAGGCAGCCTGGAGCGATGGAGGTATTGGGGGGTTGGAGTTTCAGGCTGTGAGAGTTTGTGCCTCCATGGTGCACAGGCTCTATTCCCTGAGGACTTTTGATGGAATGTGATGATTTGAACCCACAAGGACATTCAGGACACATTAAAACATACGGAACATGCGTATACACACTCAGTCTGGTTGTTTGTTTGTTTGTTTGTTTGTTTATTTGTTTGTTACCTTTTTTTGGAGGGAAATTATAAACGATGCTACGATTTTCTGAGATTTCCCGTTGCAGGTCATATAAATACAACTTTTTAGTAAATATCATTGAGCAATCAGCATAGCCCTGTGCTGTATCTCTCATCTATATACAGTATATCATGCCGAATGTTTACGCTTTACGCCAAAGGGTCAGTTTGCAAGTTTAGAGCACAATCTTTGTAAAGTGCAATGACAATGGAACCACTGACAAGCCTTTAACATACCCCAGGTCTGTTTGACTTGCAAATGCCTTCCATGTCTCCTGTAAAGGAAAAGCCATGCTGTGGACAGCGGCCAAGCTAATTTCCCAGCAGGGAAAAAAAAATGGGACAGATGCTCAAGAAACTTGAAAAAGATGTCTTTTCCAAGTAGACATGTTTAGTTTGTGAATGGTTCCCGTTTTTTATTTTCCTTTTTCTTTTTTTTTTTTTTTTCGACTCAGGTAAACAAATCAGCATCAGTCATCGCCGTATGAATCATTGCTTTTGTTCAGTTGCTGCAGAAATAAACCAGAGCCATTGAAGCAAAAACACAACCTTATTCCTTATTCCTCGCCGACTTGGTAATAAAATGGAACTCAATTCGGTCAATCCTTTTTAATTGTGTTTGAATCAGTCAATCATTATTACTCATTTTAACTTAATACACTATATGGACAAAAGTATTTGGCTAAAACTGTTAATTATTGAACTCAGGTGTTTTAGTCAACCAGGTCCTTTATCCCCAATGAAGGACAATCCTAATGCTTCAGAATACCAAGACATCTTGGACATCTTCCAACTTTGTGGCAAGAGTTTGGTGAAGGCCCTTTTTTCTATTCCAACATGACTGAGCCCCAGCGCACAAAGCAAAGACTATAAAGACACGGCTTGGTTTGATGAGTTCAGTGTGGAAGAACTTGACTGGCCCTAACACAGAGCCCTGACCTCAACCCCATCGAGCACCTTTGGGATTAACTGGAATGGAGATTTTCATTCTCGCCAGGCCTTCTCGTCCAACATCAGTGCCTCCTGACCTCATAAACGCTCTACAGAACGGATGGGCATGAATTCTCCCAGAAACACTCAAGAAGAGTGGAAGCTGTTATAGCTGCAAAAGCGGGATTAACTCCATATTGAAGTGTATGTGTTTGGATACAGTGCCATTGTAGGTTTGGTCGAATACATTTGTCCATATAGTTTATGTCATCATTACTATAGTAATCATCTTTGAAGTGTAATTTGTATATGCATTTTCATATTTCATATATATGAAATGGATATATCCATCCATCCAACCATCAACATCAGTAGTCCAACTAGGAGTTTAGTTCAACATGGGAATCAACTCTCCTGGGGACCTGGAGGTGCAAGTCCACAGTGCTAACCATTATGCCACCATACTGCCAATATATTCTATATGTTTATCTAAAGGTGTTCCTCTGGAGGTGTATGTTGCTTCCTAATAGATGAATCATTGGCAAAAGTAGTTCTGGGTATCTTGCTTTTGGTTAACTTTTTTGAAAAGTCTGACATATTTGATCTCCATCATGTTTTAGAAATATACAAATATAATAGCATCTCAATGTCTATGTAAAAGCGTTCATGGTTCTCCACTTCTCACTACGTTGTGCGATTTCCCGCTTGCAGGTTCTGGAGCGACTACAGCAGCGCGGCTTCGAGATCGTGGGCTCGTGCGGCGGCGGAGTCGACTCATCTCAGTTCAGCGAGTACGTCCTGCGACGAGAGCTCCGGAGATCTCAACGAGGACTCCAGACTAACAGGATAAAACAAGAACAGCTGGACTAGAAACCAATCCTAGAAACTGCCTCACAGACTTTGAAAACAAATGAATAATGGGCCATGAAGAGAGCAAACATTTTCAGCAGTTGCTGAGCTCGTTGGGACACTTGAAATGTGTGTGTATGTGTTTTTTTAAGGAACTTGAGAAAGAAGAATTTTGGGTGAAGATTTGACATATATGACCTGCAATGACCTTTGGGAAGATCAGAACTGTCTAAAGAAGGACCTTGTTGCAAATGTTGTCTCTTTCCATAGAATAAATTTCAAAGCAAACGTTAAGACATCATGTTCTGTTTGCAGCGCTATATACAGTATATATATATATATAAATATATAAATAAAAATATGCATATATTTTGCTATTTCATATAACTGATCCACGGATGATGTTTCCTAATAATGTCATGAATAGGTTTATTACAAATCTCAATGTATTGAGTTTTTTTTTTGTTTGTTTGTTTGTTTGTTTTTGGTTGTTTCATATTATATTGTACAAGCCAAGATTGTGTACTTTTGGCCAACTGAAGCTCCTCTCATTTTCTAAAGTTCGTCATTGAAGATTGTCATGTGATACGTTTTACATACATATTTACTTTTCCCCAGTGAGATTAACATGAAAGAAAAATCCAATTTATATGATAAAACAACACTTATGGAAATCTTAATTTATGATCGGAGATGACGTTTTTCTGCTATTTTCATTTGTAAGTATTTTTTTTTTCTTTGTCCCCAAACCTCTTTTTGACTGAATTTGTAATTACATTAAACGCAGCTTCTTTCTGAAAGCTGACAAAACTGAGCAAATCATTTTGTTGTCACGCCACATCCAACGTCCTGGATCACGAAGAATGTAGCGAGCAGTTTAAAATAAATCATCCGGTATTTTACATGCATATCAGTATTTTGCTGTTATTGTGTTATGGACAGGGAAATTAATAGTTATGTAGGTGATAAATATTGAAGTAGTTGTGGTTTATGGGAAACACTTAAATAAAAGTTTCTAATGGTTCTCTTCCTATAGATTTTGAACACGACACCCTGAAGGGAGTGAGCGTATTTTAATATACTTAAATGTCCCATATTTTACTATTTTAACACAATTCTTAAAGACTCTCAAAGTGTTTTTGTTAATGCACCAGCTATCCATCAGAAGCTTCCTTTATGAATTCAACATACGTAAGTACAGTTTTCACATATATATAATTTACTTCCGTAGTTTTATTAGTGGATTTTTTTTTTTTTTTTTTACTTTCACTCCACTACATGAAAAAACAGCACATTCAGCACAAGGTAAGTATTTTTCTCCTTTTCTTTCAAATATAAATGTAGATGGAGGACTTCTACTTTCACTTGTGTAATATTCTACCTGGGATATCATGACTTTTGCTCAAGTACAGGAACTGTGTCCTTTGCCCACCAGCCTTTATTTCACTCCTCATCCGAACGCACCGTTTCAGTGTCTATGTTAATGAGCTGCTCCTGAGCCATGACCCACCAGAGAACATGCGGAGCTGAGCATCGAGTTGGGGGCGGGGTCATAATTTAATATGGGGAAAATCAAATCGGCTTGTTTAAGCCTGGAGCAATTAAAAAAATTAAAATAGGGCAAAAAGTGGACATCCGTCTATATGTCCAAAACTAACTAAAAAGTGAATTTTGCGTAATAGGCCAGATATGAACATCTGATATTGTTCATTCACTCATCTTCAGTAACTTCTTCAGCTTTAAAGCTCCATTATCACCAGTTTGAAGTTCCAGTAGGTGGACTACCTATGTGCAATTGTCCCTACATGTGCAGGATCCTCAATGACATACCGATGTCCCATTCTGGCCGATGTAACCCTCGACTAAAAGTGGTTGGATAAAACTTTTTGGTTTGCAAATATAATTCATACTTCTTGATAAAACAACAAACGCAAGCAGGTAAAAACTCTCCGTTGACCACCCGGACATCTTTTGTCACATCCCCTCTACGAGCATTTCCCAGTGTGCCAGTGAGGTATTAAGCTCTATTTCAAAGTGCCCTTGCCCCAAGGATCGGTTCCTCACAGCAGCCACCATTTTTGCACAGGCTCCAGGCTCAGCCGATGGAGTCTCACCGGTCCATTAGCAGAACCTTTTATTTCTGGAGCTCCTCTGTAGAGAGAGGTGAGATGACAGTGTTCCACCAGGATGTAGGACACATGGGGTAAGAGATTATTCTGGTTCGTTTCACAGAAACGACACGCCGTGGACAGAGATATTATTTACTAGATTGTGGTTTGAAGCAATGTTGGAGCAAAGAGTTCCAAAATGGGCTCTGTAAAAACCATTACAATACTGTGGAACAGTAATGCGGTCTAATCAACTTTCCCCTCTGACATTCTCCCCCTTAGGGAATACCTGTCTTCATTTCAGGAGCCGTTTCAATAGTTTATTAGCTTAAGTGAAATTTCTTATCCTTTGGAAGTCTGGGGATCAAGTTGATATGACTAGAGAACGTACCCTGAAGGCATCGTAATGTGATCCTGATCCTTTAAAAAAAAAAAAAAAACAAGGCCAGATATAACAGGAAACATCGTAGGCACAGTACAGTGTGAATTCAATATTTTTTTAACATTTATACTGGGCTAGCTAGTTATTAAGTACACAATAAAAAAAATAAAAATTTTTAACTTTGCCAGAACATTCAGTGGAAGTCGTGGTATAAACCAGTCGTTTGTTTATTAACCTTCATACACACAAATTCAATCTTAACTATGACTCACAGTACCATTTGGAAATCAACTTAGCAGACATTCTGAATCACCAAGTGCACCAAGTGGCTTAGTGGTTAGCGCTGTCGCCATGCACCTCCAGGGTCCGGGGTCGATTCTCACCACTGAGTCTGTGTGCATGGAGTTTGCAGTTTCTCCCCGTGCTTGATGGGTTTCCTCATGGTACTTTGGTTTCCTCCCACAGTTTCATCATGGAGCTTGATGGGTTTTTTCAAATACACTTGATAAATACTGTTCTTGCAAGAACTGTTCCAGAACAGCTGACCTTCATGTCTTAAACAGACTTGTTTTTGTGGCTTACTTACCCAATGCCATGTGTGTCATTTTATAGTTTTGAAATCTCCAGTATTGTTCTAGATGTAGAACCTTTGACTGGTACTGTAAGTTATTTAAAAGCAAGCAGCGTTTCCTAAGTCCTGAAAGTCCTGCCGATCTTAGTAGCAAGCGAGCGAACTAGGAAAACAGTTTCAAGAAATATAATTCAACAACGTTGTTCTTTAATACCGTACAAAATTAAAACAATATGCGTTATTGTGTGTTGGGCAAATGTCAGCCTACACTGGCTCTACTGTGATTGTTTTATGTTGGATTTTGAAGTTCTGCCTCGCACTCAATAGCAGACTGATCGAAGAACATGGTGTTCCTGTGGACAGTGATGAATGAGGAGGACTGATCCATGCAAACCCTGTCAGATGCTTTCAGATGTCTAAATCAAGCTTTGTGATCCAAAGCAAAACAGTGCCTGGAGGCTTCACGTCTGGCAGCATCGCCTCTGTCTCACACCTACTCGACATTAGTTCCAATTTCTCTCCATTTCAGCTCGACACTTGACTTTACCGAGAAACAAACTGAGAAGCTGCTTCTGATAGATAGAGCTGAG
>JAAGKR010004534.1:10975-60125 GCA_011419295.1 Clarias macrocephalus | reverse complement strand
GTGTGGGTGTGTGTGTGGGTGTGTGTGTGGGTGTGTGTGTGGGTGTGTGTGTGGGTGTGTGTGTGTGGGTGTGTGTGGGTGTGTGTGGGTGGGTGGGTGGGTGTGTGTGTCTGGGTGTGTGTCTGGGTGTGTGTGTGTCTCTCTTTTGCTGTCATTGTCAATTAATAACACCTCCACCTTTTGTCCTTCAGGGGCTCACTGTTGATCATAGTGATTCATAAAGAAGTGATGTGAGATAATGTGCTGTGCCACCTACACCATACTTTTTGTGTGCGCGCGTGTGTGCACATGTCAGTGTGTTTAAATGTATGTGAATATGAGAATGTGCCATTTTCCATGCCTGCACATTACTTTGTAGCTAGTTTATGTGCTTTATACGTCATACCATATAATCTCTCTGTTTTACTGTGTGTGTGTGTGCGTGTGTGTCGGTGTGCCCATGAATTACATCAATTTGACCTTTTCTGCTGGTCACATCTTGAGAAGACACTGTGTGTATGCTGTATAAACACAGGGCTGTTGGATTTTGGGAAATGGCGGGATCCATCTGTGGAACACACACACGCACACTTTCTCTCTCCTCATCTGCATCACCTATATAATACCAAACGCAATGTAGTTACTCAATTTCTTTGTATTTTCTTTGTATACTTAACCTTTATACTGTATAATAGACACGGATTGGGTAACTATACTATAGGCACAGATTGAGTAACTATACTATAGGCACAGATTTGGTAACTATACTATAGGCACAGATTGGGTAACTACGCAGCTGATGCAAAATGGGTAACAATACAGTAGAAACACATCAGGTAACTATACAGGGCGTGCATATTGGGTGATTATATACAGTAATAGACACGGATTGGGTAACTATGCAGTCACCCAATATGCACTTCCTGTATTACCTATTTTGCATCAGCTGTGTATTTACCCAATCTGTACCCCCTGTGTACCCAGACTGTCTTCTCTGTTTAGTTACCTTACAGTATGTGTATCTTACTGTACGGTAACCAATTTGCTCCAGATGCTAGGTACCCAACCTGCATTTCCTATATAGTCATCCACTTTCTGTTTCCCACTCTGCAGCCCCTGCTTGACCTGTGGCTCTTGTAAACTTACCCAATTCATCCCCCCCTGTATAGAAACCCAAGCTGTTGCCATGTCATGGTCTGTTACGCAAGTGCAACTCACGTACTCTGTGCATTCTGCATTGCTGCCCAATCTGCCTCCGTCTCATGGTGTGCTCTTCGTCCTGTCTGGGGACCTGTTGGACACCATCTCTCTCCTGCCAAGCCTCTTTTGAACTACGGAGCATCCTGGGACGAATGCCGACACCTCTGCACGAATTGTCCTCGCTCAACGTCATAATTTTATCATCATTTTGCTTTACTCCGTCTGTTCCGTCATTTGACACTGCCCCCCAGTGTTTCAGTTTATATCGCACCTTGTGGACGCGTTACAGCGGTTTATGAGCAGAACTGATGCTCTAAACAAGGGATTGTTAATGCTGAGATTAAAACATTACCATGGAAAGGTCATGCCCTCATTTGTGTGTGCAACATCCATTGTCAACTTCATGTCGTGTGTGTGTGTGTGTGTGTGTGTGTGTGTGAGAGTGAGAGAGAAACAGGGAGAGAGAGAGAGATTGTACATTCAGATGAAAAATATCGCCATTAAGTTCAGCAGGACAAACAATTTGAGAGGAAATATTACACACACACACACACACACACACACATACACACATATACTTCTTTCTCTCTTCTTTCTCCCAGGCTGTAGCACTTTTAATGACCCTGGTGCCCTTTAACCCTGAGAAGCTCTCACTGTGTCTGATGTTTAATGTTGACCTCCATCCCTTTGTCTCACACTCACTGAGCTGAAGGTGTTTAATAATGTTCTCTCTGTCTCTCTCTCTCTCTCTCTCTCTCTCTCTCTCTCTCAGTGTCTCTCCACTGTAGCAGAGAGAAGCCAAATCCTCAGGAAGCGCTGCAGCTAGTCTCGTCCGCTCGGCTTAGTCTGAAAAGCTTAGCCACTAAGGCAAAAGTCAGTATTCCTTCTTCCATCACTCACTTCCTGTCATCACTCCATCCATTTTTCATTAAGCTTAGATTTTTCTTAGATTTTTACTCACAGTACATTAACTGTCACTGAGTAGAATATACGTTATAGTACGTTATAGATTAGCTGTCAGTGTCTTGGTTAGCTTTCTTTGCTCAATAACTGTTACTTTCTGTCATTTCTTCTGCTAGCTTTTATTCGCTAGACCAATTTTTAACGTTACACTGAAGAAAAAGCAATATTCAACCAAATATTTTTATAAAATCAAAACATTTTAAACATATGTTGTACAGTATATTAGTGTGAACTTGTGTTTGATCTCCACAGCAACTCTACACCGACGTAGCGACTGGAGAAATTCACGACGAGCTTCAAAGCGACATAGAACAGCTGGAACGGCTAATAGCAGAGCTACAGGACCTGAGTGCAGAGTTGCGCAGCCAATCAGAATAACTTCCTGTACTAGCCACGCCCACTTTCCTGTTTCTCTGCCTTATACAGTGTTGTATGGTAAAATGTGCTAATAAACTAAGCTAGTCATGAAAATTCTGAATAAAATCTGTTTTTTTGTAGAGACTCTGTTTTTTCACTTATGCAAAGAAAATATATTTCTCTATACAGTATATTTACTGTCAATATATTAAATTATTCTGTTGTTCTGATCTAAACACACATTTTTCTGATAGGAAAAATTATAATTTCTTAATATTTCTCATTGCTACACTAACTGATACTAACTAATAATTAACTAATAACAGAAGAAAAAGATACAGTATTCATATTCAAAAATATATTCACAATATACAGAATAATATATTGTATTAATATATTACAATATATTGAAAAATACATAAGTACTTGCCGCTTTTCATATCTTGATAAATATATTCAAATGTACAGTCGTGGCCAAAAGTTTTGAAAATGACACAAATATTAGTTTTCACAAAGTTTGCTGCTAAACTGCTTTTAGATCTTTGTTTCAGTTGTTTCTGTGATGTACTGAAATATAATTACAAGCACTTCATACGTTTCAAAGGCTTTTATCGACAATTACATGACATTTAAGAGTCAGTATTTGCAGTGTTGGCGCTTCTTTTTCAGGACCTCTGCAATTCGACTGGGCTGCTCTCAATCAACTTCTGGGCCAAATCCTGACTGATAGCAACCCATTCTTTGATAATCACTTCTTGGAGTTTGTCAGAATTAGTGGGTTTTTGTTTGTCCACCCGCCTCTTGAGGATTGACCACAAGTTCTCAATGGGATTAAGATCTGGGGAGTTTCCAGTTCATGGACCCAAAATTTCAACCTTTTTGTCCCCGAGCTGCTTAGTTATCACTTTTGCCTTATGGCACGGTGCTCCATCGCGCTGGAAAATGCATTGTTCTCCACCAAACTGTTGTTGGATTGTTGGACGAAGTTGCTGTTGGAGGGTGTTTTGGTACCATTCTTTATTCATGGCTGTGTTTTTGGGCAAAATTGTGAGTGAGCCCACTGCCTTGGATGAGAAGCAACCCCACACATGAATGGTCTCAGGATGCTTTACTGTTGGCATGACACAGGACTGATGGTGGCGTCACCTTTTCTTCTTCGGACAAGCCTTTTTCCAGATGCCCCAAACAATCGGAGAGAGGCTTCATCCGAGAATATGACTTTGCCCCAGTCCTCAGCAGTCCATTCGCCATACTTTTTGCAGAAGATCAATCTGTCCCTGATGTTTTTTTTGGACAGCAGTGGCTTCTTTGCTGCCCTTCTTGACACCAGGTCATCTTCCAAAAGTCTTGGCCTCACTGTGCGTGCAGATGCGCTCACACCTGCCTGCTGCCATTCCTGAGCAGCTCTGCACTGGTGGTCCTCCGATCCTGCAGCTGAATCCTCTTTAGGAGACGATCCTGGCGCTTGCTGGTCTTTCTTGGACGCCCTGAAGCCTTCTTAACAAGAATTGAACCTCTTTCCTTGAAGTTCTTGATGATCCTATAAATTGTTGATTTAGGTGCAATCTTAGTAGCCACAATATCCTCGCCTGTGAAGCCATTTTTATGCAACGCAATGATGGCTGCATGCGTTTCTTTGCAGGTCACCATGGTTAACAATGAAAGAACAATGATTTCTAGCATCATGTCAAGTCTGCCATTCTAACCCAATCAGCCTGACATAATGATCTCCAGCCTTGTGCTCGTCAACATTCTCACCTGAGTTAACAAGACGATTACTGAAATGATCTCAGCAGGTCCTTTAATGACAGCAATGAAATGCCGTGGAAAGTTTTTTTTTTCGGGATTAAGTTAATTTTCATGGCAAAGAAGGACTATGCAATTCATCTGATCACTCTTCATAACATTCTGGAGTATAAGCAAATTGCTATTATAAAAACTTAAGCAGCAACTTTTCCAATTTCCAATATTTATGTAATTCTCAAAACTTTTGGCCACGACTGTAGATCTTAATGTACGTAATTTTATATTTAGTAATATACTTCATAATATATTGAATTTAATTGAATGTATCTATTTCTTTAAATTTTTTTACATTATGCTTACAGCATATGTTAAAGTAGTTCAAACAAAAAAAATTACTTTATAGGCATTAATCAGTGCACACCGACAAAGTAAGTGTGTCTAATTCTAAAAGGCTTAAAGATTCAGTAATGTTTCAATAGAACAATTATGAGTATAAATATAATGTTATTTGTCTTCATTGCAAGATACATATATATATCCATACATGGCCCATCCATATATTGCAATATATTAATAAATATAAGTTCTAGTTTCCTATATATGGAAATGTATTATTCAATATATTTTACAACATATTGCCATATATTTCTTTTCCGTATTTTTTTTGGATCCAGGTACTGATGGAGTTTAGATGATGCTTAGCTAATCATGGATTGCTAATTAAAGAACATGTTAACAATGTTGCAAATTTAAATCAAATAATCGATCATTGCTTTTTGCCGTAGAGTGCACATTATATACTGTGATTTCTTTTTTTTAAAACTGTTCCTAAAAGAAAGATTTGAAATTATTTTAAGCCTTATATAGAGAACATTTACGCAAGAGATAAACACGAACGTTTTGGAAACGTTTTTTTTTTTGTCTGTTATCTGAAAACTAAAGTTTTTAAGCTTTAATTATCAAGTTATTAAACAATATAATTAATATGTATTTTTTTTGTAAGTATTCGTTAAAATAGCTGTAGAATTTTCTGCTCTTTTCAATCAACCTTCCTCTTTCATCCATCTTTTTCCCTGGTGATGATTTTTCCCTAATATGGGCGTCGTATTTTTTGCTCGTACATGATATATCAGACTCAGTTTAGTGGATGTTTGTTTAAAGCGTTTTAACCAGACTGAGCAGAAAAGTAGCTCTTAGAAAGTTCCCAGAACTCGGCTTACTTCCAAAACTGGACTATTTCTTTTCGTTTTAACTGCAGGGGAAAGCACACACACACACACACACACACACACACACACACACACACATACACACAGAGCACTAAGAATGTGGAGAATGTTTGTGTTTAGCTCTGTGCTGATGCGTCCTGTCACATCATCCTTCTGGGAATAAAAACAAGGCACTCGTGTTTTCCTTCAGGGCTTCAGGAAATGACATCACAGTTTACAGTCTAAAAAAAGTTCCAATATGGTTTTGGGCAAAAACAGTTACTTATATATAAGCATAACTTATAGATTTTCTAACGAAACCATGTGTAGAATAGCACAATACAGCGGTTATCTCAGCCTTAACGTTATCTAGCTAGCAATTAGGTTGGAATTAGCTCGCTAACCGTGCCCCTCGGCTGTTTTTTTTTTTTTTTACTTTTGGCAAAAATATAAAAAAATCTATATTAAAATATATACTTTTTAAATGAAAGTAGGGCAGGTTTATAATTGATACCCTCATTCTATAGTAATCGCTTGTTCACAGCACTCTGACAATGAACAGATTAGTCTCCAGTGTCAGCGACTTGTACTAGTCATGGTGGTGCGATTCCACCATTGGGTGTACTGACAAAGCAGCTTAACAGAAATGCAAGTATACATTTTCAATTAAACATGCACACTCTTATCTCTAAAGAACAAGTGGCAGACAGCAGTGACAAAGTAAATAACTTCCTGAGACATTTTGACTCCATCACTTTTTTTCTTTTACATCACTTATTTTGCCCTCGCTCATGTTAGCTCCTCTTATACAGTAAGTCTCCTACATATGATACATACAATACATACAAACATGCATTCGCGCACGTTCACTCGAGGAAGTTAGATCACATGTTCGACATATATTATCGTATGCCCTCATCCTAGGATGTCTGGAAGCACGAATAAAAGCAGCGGCAATGAAGCTGGTACTGCGAAGAAGCACCAAGCAATAACAATGCATAATAATTGTGAGAATGGAGTGAGGTGAAAAGGTGACAGACATTGCTCATATTTTTAACATGAATCGTTCAACCATCAGCACGATTCTAAAGAACACTGGACTGTAATATACTGTGTATAGCTAATTGTGTTTGTATCCTAGTACCTAAACAATGTTTGTTGGACTTACGAACAAACTGGACTTATGAACAAGCTCTCAGAACGGAACTCGTTTGTATGTTAGGGACTTACTGTATTGACCCATGTTGACGCGCTAATTTTTGCTCCAACCTAATTGTCATTGACCTTCATTTTATTTAAAACTACACATCCTTTGTCTGACCACCTCAGAAGCATCAATCCCATAATTCTGTAAATGATGGAACATTCCCTCTGATGTGATGATGTCATCGCGATATTATACACCGTGAGAAAGAGTGAAGCGTACCTGCAAGATATCAGCCCTTCTCAGCTGTTTCTGAGGAAATGTGAGCTTCAATTCCTGGAAATTTTTTGACCTTTTAAGAACATTGGGAACTCCACAAGACTGAGACTGAACAAACATCCTGTTTGTGTGTATGTGTGTGTGTGTGTGAAGAGCTGATTTAAGTGCTTCCAGATTCTGTACCATTATGTAACGATGCAGAATAAACCACAGAGATGAAAAGCTGATGTTCATTATTATGGCCTCCTGGACAAGCGCGGCTTCCCTTCTTATACAGCAGATTTCTTAATCTCATGAGAAAAACTGAGATGGAAGTGCTGGAAAGATGGAGTGATGAAAGGCATAATCATCTAATGGCTTTCTTCCTTGATTTAAGATTTAAGTTCCAAACCAAAACTTAGTTGTGTTTACTTAGTCGTGTTTTTAATCCAGCCGATCTATATAATATCGAGTATCATGATACATCATACCACAGTAAACGTTTCAGAGATGTATTCAGAACATCTGCACTTTTATAACTATTACATATGTAATTGCCTAAGATTAGCAGCAGAAATGGTAAAACAAAGCTGACTTTTTTCTGGCAGGCGCTCGATCGGATTTGGAGGCCGAGTCATCACCTCAAACTCTTTGTCATGTTCCTCAAACCATTCCTGAACAATATGTGCGTTGTGTCAGGGTGCATTATCCTGCTGAGAGACCATCACTATCATGAAGCACTGTTGCCATGAAGGGATGTAATTTGGTCTGCAGTAATGTTTAGGTAGGTGGTGCGTGTCAAAGTAACATCCATATGAACGGCAGGACCCAAGGTCTCCCAGAACAGTGTCCAGAGGATCACACTGGCTCCACTATCTTACCTTCTTCCCATAGTGCACCCCGGGACCATCTCTTCCCCGGGTAAGTGACACACACACATACACACACACATGGCTATCTTCTTCCATTGCTCTGTGGTCCAGGTCTGATGCTCACGTGTGAATTGTAGGAGCTTGTGGTGGAAGACACCGGTCCGCATGGGCATCCTGACTGGTCTGCTGCTACGCAACTCCATATGCAACAAACTCCGATGCGCTGTGTGTTCTGACTTCATTCTGTCGGAACCAGCATCACTTTTTCAGAGGTATACTGTAGTAGCTCTTCTATTGGATCAGACTACATGTGCCAGCCACATACATCCGTGACCCCAGGGCGCCCACTACCCTGTTCCCATTTGACCAGTTTTCCTTCCTTGGAGCACTCTTGGTAGTTCCTGACCCCTGCAGACTGGGAAATCGCACGAGAGCTCCTGTTTCAGAGACTCAGTCATCTAGACATCACAATCTGGCCTTTGTCATAGTCACGCAGATGCTTACACTTGCCCATTTTTCCTGCTTCCAACAGATCAAATGCTATGAGCTGTAGTAGGAGTTATATTACTAATTGACTCTGCATTTGATGTTGTAGTAGAACAATATCATTTGTTAGAATATTAGTTGTGATAGCAACAGTAACCGCAGTTGCAGTAGTAATAGAGGAGTGTTATTATTCTTGACATACAGGGCGGCGCTGGTGTACAGCCTTCCTGATTATCTGGATGGAACAGAAAATCATTCTAACAAGACCCAACCCTGAATCTGTAACTGAATCAGGAACAAGTGGACTCTTGGGAACCATTAAAACCATTACATCCTAATGGGAAAAATAGTTAATGAGAAAGACTGAGTCACCTCGCGTTAGCTCTTTCTGACTTTCTTTCCAGCAAGATCAAAGTAAATCTTTCCGTTCTCATTCCACACTCCTTCGGCTTTACTCTTGTTCTCCGCTCCTCCTCTATCTGGTCATTTTATTATCCTATAAATAGTGCTGACCTCAGAACAGAGCGGTGACTCAGTTCTACTTTACCGCGATCTGTTTTTAACCCTGATTGACTCACGCTGACGCTATTCTATGACCTCAGCCTCAAAATATTTTCATTTATATAGCTATAAATATTTCATTTAAGGTCATAAGTTTAAAAATACCTGTGTGACAGCTTGTCCTGTGCTCGACAGGGTTATGCTGTACTGTAACATTACACCATGGCGCTGCTGAATCCGGCGCTCTGATTGGTCAGAAGGTGTTGATTAATTTTCTATAACAGCAGCTGTGAAGGTAGTGCAGGTTTACATTGATGCGCTCGCTACGATATCTTTCCATAGCAACAGGTCATTTGTTTCTATAGTAACTGTACAGTACGGCCAACCGTCTGGCTGTCTAGTAATAAATTAGCAATAGCAAGTTAATTAATCAGAAATGTTAAAATACAAGTATCCCTGACTGGGTATATGTCTATCTTTCAGTCTGTCTGTCTCTCTAACTATTTATCCTATTGTCTTTCTGTATGTCTATTCATCCGTCTGTCTGCCTTTCGCCTGTCTATATATTTACTTGCCTAACTCTATATCTGTTTTTTCACACATTTATCTGTATATAACTGTTTGTCTGTCAATTTATCTGCTTTTCTATGTCCATTTGCTGATCAATCTATCTGTCTGTCCTTCCGTCTGTGTATTTAAGGATTGCATATGGTTTACAGCAGATGAGTTACTAAATGAGTTGTAATATTTTAATCCAGTTACTTCGCTTAAAAGGTTATGAAGGTAGAAGAGGCTTTTTCAATTTCAGACAGGGTACTAACTTAGTACATTTATGCATGCGTGTGTGTGTTGTATTATTAGTAAGTGTCTCTGTAATACCCCATGAGTTGTCGTTGTTGGAGTGTATGGGTGTATGCGTGTGCCTGCATGGTCAGGAATAAACTCATGACCTTCACAAACACTGATCTTAGATAAAATATTCTCTTAAGTATGTCTTATAGATCTGAGACAAAATTACACTGTACAGGGGTCAGAGGTCACGGTCACAAGTGTAGTGTCTGAGCTATGCTAGAATGATTGAGGTGGTCTATTAAAGCTGTTCATGACTGATAAAGAGTCTACAGTCAGTCACGTGGAATAAAGAGAACAATAATGACTTGAACTATCTACAGCTACAAGACTGAACCGTGAGTCTGCGAGAGTTTTGTGCACACGACATTAACTCACTCTGGGATTTACCCTGAAACCCATAAAAAAAAAGAAAAAAGAGAAGATGAACTGGCTATTATCTGTCTAGCTTGCTAACCTAATTATCTCATTATTAATAAGGTGAAAAATAACTAAAGACAATCACAGAGCGTTGCTTTGGTTAAAAACCATTTGCTGATATCAATTGTAAATTTTTGATTTAGAATATTTTTTTTTTTTAATGTTCTTACATTAAACACAGGAACATATTGAGCAGTCACAACCAGACACTCGACTGTGGTAGAAATTACTTCTGGTAATAATATTTTCCACTAATGCTTTCTTTCTTTCTTTCTTTCTATCTTTTCTTTTCATTCTTTCTTCATTATTTTTCTTTGCATTTTTTTCTTTTTTTATTATTTCTTTTATTCTGTTTTTCTTTCTTTCTTTCTGTTGATGCTTTCTTTTATTATCTTTCTTTCTTTTGATTCTTTCATTTATTTTCTTTCTTTCGCTCTTTTTTCTTTCTTTCTTTCTTCTTTCTTTTGTTTCTTTTATTTTCTTTCTTTTCTCTATTCTGTTTCTTATTCTTTTTATATATTTTTTTTGTTTGTTTCTGTAATTTGCTGTTCTGGTAAAGTTTTTATTATTATTATTATTATTATTTTCACATGTCCTTAAAATGTGATTATTTAATCACAGAAGGGCGCAGATTATTCCAGGTGATATGCACACAGTCAGGAGTTTTTGTAGAGTTCAAATACAACACGCCAAGTGTCAATAACTGAAATATATAATTGAATTGTTTAAATAGTTTGGGTGATAAAATACATTTTCTTAATGAGATCATTTGTCCAGTTATTAGACTCACCTGATCTTATATTTTCCCCATTCATTTTACATGAGGTTGAAAAGGCGTGTTCACACATACGCGCGCGCGCACACTGTACATGCATGCATACATTCATGCATACTTTTCAGAGGTGGCTTTCAGGGTTCTGCCCCCAATAAAGAGCCCCCTGCCCGTGACGTGTCGTGACGTCACGCGCCCGCAGGTGATTGGCTGTTGGGGTTTCTGACTCGTAGAGCTGATTTTTTTTTTCTTTTCTTTCTCTGTCTAGTACTTGAAGTTTTCTCTGCGCTTCTGATGGCCGGTATATGACACACCGCTCAGGGATTACACACACACTCACACACACTGTACTTACAAACAAACACATACACACACGCACACTCGCTCTTACACAAAGTACACACACTCTCCCCGCGCGTATATCGCTTTTTATCTTCATCTCTTTATTCTTCTCTTCTTCTCCGCTACTTTTGGATACTTTTTTTTACCAATTTTTTTTTTCTTGGGGATTTCTGGCTCTCTGAAGAGAAGCGCGTGCAGCGGACATGGCCGGGATCCGGTGTAACTTTACACCGCTTTTATTATCCTCATTATTATTAACATCATTCTTATCATTATTGTGCTCATCGCCGTCGTGCGCGCTCCAGATGGACCGGGTGCGCGTGAGCTCCATGTCCACGTACGGTGTGGAGCTGCATGGCGTCGGTGGTTCGGTCCGGACCCGCAGGACGGGCACGAGCACGGGCACGAGTGGACTGACCCACCACATGAAAGTCTCCGGGTAAGGTCGAGCTTCTTAGTGGACTTTGTAGGGTGTATAAACCATCATAGGGCACTTACTGTATGTAGGGAGCATGGAACTGAACCCCAAGTGGACTTTGGAGGGTATAGGAGCTGTAATCTCAGTAGTCCCCATACATAGCTTGCTATATTACAGTAACTTTGCTGTGTAGGGCACATGGGCCATTACTATTGTGTACCATACTTTGGGCACTTTTAAAGGGAGTAGGGAACTGAGCTCCAAGTAGAGTCTGGAGGGTACAGGAGCAGTACTATCATTATTTATCCAATGAAGTGCACTTATAAAGCAGCCCTTTACATACTTAGCTATAGGGGATGTAGTGTACATACATTAGTACAGACATACTATAAATTGTAATGTACTTTATAGTATGTATGTACTAATTTCGGCCACCTTATGTACAGCAGTGCACATTTCTAGTGGGTATCTGAACCCCAAGTGAACTCTGGAGGGTACAGGAGCAGTACTATTATTGTGTGCCCAATTAAGTGCACTTGTAAAGCAGACCCTTACCTACCTAGCTAGTAAACTTTAAAGTATGGACTGTATGTATGTACAATTTTTGTGCACCCTATGTAGTGCACTTGTGTGGGCAGTGGGTAGCTGAACCCCAAGTGGATTCTGGAAGGTACAGGAGCATTACCATTGTTGTATACTCAATGAAGTGCACTTATAAAGCAACCTCTTATGCACATAGCTGTAAGTAATGTAATAAACTTTATAGTATGTACTGTATGTATGTACAGTTTTTGTGCACCCTATGTAGTGCACTTTTGTAGTGGTTAGCTGAAACCCAAGTGGACTCTGAAGGGTACAGGAGCAGGACCATTATTGTGTACCCTATGATGTGCACTTACAAAGCAGCCCCCTACATACTAATCTATAAGGAATGTAGTATACATTATAGCATGTATTTACCAGTATTGTGCACCCTATGTAGTGGACTTTTTTTTAATGGGTAGCTGAACCCAAGTGGACTCTTTCATACTGGCGAAACCTTTTTTCTATGTACTGTACTGCATTACACATGCAGTAGTCTTTGTAGCATGCATACCTATTAATGTCCACCCTAAGTTGTGCACTTCTATAGGGAACAGGGTACTGAACCTCAAGTAGTCTATGCTGGGTATAGGTGCTGTAAAAATGCAATGTCTATGGTGTAAGTGCACTACATATTGCACGTCCCCTTATAGGATGCACTGTGTTATGTGTATTAGTCCACTAATATATAGGACGTATAAAATGTAAACTGTATATGGTGCACTTATATAGGGAATAGGGAGGAGCTTTTATAGTACTTTTATAGAGAGTATCCCTATTGAATATAAAGCTGACTATGTAGGGTGCAGGAGTGCTAACAGTTTTCTTGTTGGTCATTCCAAAACTTTCTAGTGCACCGATATAGGGAGTAGGGCGTAGTGTCATATTAGTGTCATAGACTTAAGCAGGGACAACGACTATAAAGGGACAAGAAGACTTGAAAGTCACACCATTCTCTATTCAGGGAGTTGTGGTCATAAGGGTGCTGTTGCTAGGCAACAGGATAATATGGACACTAAATCTTAGCTACTTTGGCTAGCCTAAGACTGAGAGTTTTATACAGAATAGTAAAGACAACAGTGATAACAGTGGAAGAAACACAGTATAATTAGGAGTGTCCACTTTTACCTCAGAGGTGTTGGTAAATGATTAAAAAAGACTATAATCATATAATAATAATACCTAAACATGTACTGCCATTACCTTTAGTGGGCACTGGTGGCTCAGTGGTAGGTGTTTCTCACCTGCCATGTGCCCAAACCCAGCCACTGGATAAAGTGCTGGTCTTAAGCCTGGATGAAATGGGAGGGTTGCGTCAGGAAGGGCATCCTGCGTAAAACCTGTGCCAAGCTTGTATGTGCGGACAGGATGGTCTGCTGTGGCGACCCCTTGCCGGGAGCAGCTGAAAGACCAACAACAATAACAATACTGTCATTACCTTTAACATCAACCGCTAGCTGCCAGCATTGGCTTATGAAGATTAGCTCACATGTTAAACAGTTTTTTTTATGAATTTTATCTTGATGTTTGATATTATCTAGTAAATAAGATAATTTAACCAGAAACATATTTACATCAAAGACTTAATTAAAAGTGCAGTGTCATTATCCTTAGCATCAGCTACTAAGTTACCTTATGAAGTTGGCTCATGAATCACTTCTGAAATTATTTTGAAACAATATTACAGGGATATTTTTACTGCTGTTTAATATTAGCTGTATTGAATAAATTTGATTATAAAATGAATAACTTAAAAAGTATGTATTGAAAATCTTTTTTGTATTGATAATCAGTAATGAACACAGACGTGTTGGCACGACTAAACCTATGGGCACTGAGCTAGCTAGTGACTACGCTTACGACTTTAGTTAGCTCAGAAATAATTCTTTTATACATACACACCATGTAAGTGTACTTATACCTTTTTCCACTAAAGTGATCCAGGGCTAGTTCATGTCTGGTGCATGTGCGGGTTTAGAGTGGGTTTAATAGCGAACCTCCTAAGAACTGGCTTTGTTTTTCCATGAACTAGACCAGTCATGTCATCATGTCACTGTATATGATCGTGTATGTCTCTTCTTTCCCAGTAATGCTAGCGGCGATGCTTGAGACAATGCTAGAGGCAAAAAAAATGCTAGCGGGAAAAAAATGCTAAAGGCAAGCACAACAACAATGGCAACTTTCACATGGCTTTATGAGCAGTTCTCCTGGCTTTATCGTTACTCGAAAGCATTTGTGCTACACATTGCATATTAACTCCATTTTTTAAAAGATGGCTTTTAGTTGGTTATGATAATCACCTCTGTTGTAAGTAGTTCTTTGTTCTAACCCAGGAAAGTGTTGGTGCTGCCACCAAATTGAAATTATTTGACTTTTGATGTGAAATGTCTGTAAATGTCTTTAAAATTAAATTAGCAAATTATAAAGTAATAACCCAAACTCCACTAAATTTTTATAGTTTTTCTTTATATTTTTGTCTTTTTTTTCATACTTATTTGAGTGTGTGTGGTATAATATAGAAGGCAGACACCGTGTGCGAGTGTGTGGTTAGAACAGGATTCCAGTGTAGCTCTCACATTTATCTCCTGAGAGAAAAGCTAGTGAGGTCAATGGGTGCGAGTGAGTGAGTAAGTGTGTGTGTGTGTGTGTGTGTGTGTGTGTTTTCCAAGTACCTACGCCTTGTTTGAACGTGCCTACGATCTCATCCAAAAGCTCATATATCCCACACACACACACGTGTGTCTGTGTGTGAAAGAAGGATGTATGAAAGTGAGTGTGTCTCGGTGTTTCTGTGTGTGCATGTGAAAGAAATATGTATGAGTGTGTGTGCATGTGTGTGTGCACACCTCTTGGGGTCAGCTTCACTGTGTTTGCTAGAAGATTCCTCTTGAAGGTCACATGGTGTCAGACAGCATCATTCCTGTGTACTGAAAATGAAAAAAAAAAAAACACAGCTAGCATTGAACGAACATTAGCTATATTTAAATAGCTAGCCAATAGCGTTATAAAATAAGGCTTCAAATATAGCCAGCGAGTCCAAAATGGAACTAAAAAATTATAGGGGAAAAAAAAAATCTTTATGAAATAATTTGAAACTGGTGTTTCTTTGATTTTGCATCCTTGTGAATAAGAACAGGTTTTGTATGTATGTGTGTGTGTGTGTGCTCCTATGGGTGTAGATTTAAGTATATATAAGAATTGGTTAATGTTAGTGTGTATATGTGTGTGTGTAAGTGTAACTGTGTGTGTGTGTGTGTGTGTGTGTGTGTGTGTGTGTGTGTGTGTGTGTGTGTGAAAGAAATATGTATGTGGTCTGTGTTGGCACTTAGACTCTGGCTGTTGTTGCAGGGTGAATGTCTGTGGAGGGCAGTGCTGTATTGGATGGAGTCAAGCTCCTGGATCTCAGCGTTGCACAAGGCGTAAGTCTCACACACACCACACACACACACACACACACACACACACACACACACACACACACACACACACACACAAAACACAGTAGGCCATATATAATTACACTACTATACTTAAGCAATATCACAATTGAGGTTGTGCTGTTGTACTGAATATCAGCATAGCTGTGATGGCACGGGGGTGCAGCCAGTATACTAATAATAACACAGCCATGCTGATATTTATTACAACAGCACGACCTCTAGTATGATATTGCTTTCATACAACAGTTTCACACCAGATTATGATTTGTTTCATTATTTAACCAGTTATTTTGCTCCACGGGCTCTGATCCTTCTGCCCCTTGCGGAACTAACAGAAGCAATCCGGAACGACTTGTTGTTTAAGGTGACAAAATGTTATTAGATGTGTTTCCTTGCTGCAAGTGATTCTGTGAGGTTTTCAGTGAGGGTTTTGGCAGGCAGTTGCTCTCTCCACAGTACTGTGGACTGTAAGGACCTACTTTCACTAATGCCGCGGCCGACAGTTGTCCTGGGACGCAGAGTGATAGATGCAGTTAAACCTCCTGTTACTGTTACTGACTTTTCTCATCACTCTTGGAAAGCCTCTCGTCCAATCGGATTACTCAGTCAGAACTAACTGTTGTATAATACGGTATATTATTCCTCCAGTCAAAAACACAGGTGGTGTGGTGAAGCGTGGGCTATGTGTGTCCATCAGTCTCGGTGAAGGAGGTGCCACAGTGAAGTACCTGAAAACTTGAACAACGAATCAGTTTTGGGGTCCAAAACTAAACTTTTGGCACTCTGAACACAAAAAAATCACCTCTTTAGGAAGCATTTGAGAGCCAAGAGGATGTGTGGAGATATAAAAAGGCAGACGAATTCAAAACAGACTGGTTTTAATAGAGGCTTTTATAAATAACTACAGTAACAGCTGCAGCGATCAGATCAGCTAAACCACTTCACTGCTGTCAGACAGAGAGCGAGAGGGGTATATGAGCAGTGTAAGGATGAAGAAGTGAAGAAGATTATATAAGGAGTGGAGGAAGAAATAGAGCTTCTGAATATTTATATAAACTTCATGGTGAATAATCGTATACAGCTCGTGTTGTGGAGATATTGTTGGCATGGCAGTAGTGTTTATATCATCTGTACGTCTTCAGATACTGTGATTGAATATTTTCCTGATCTTGGTCACCACTACGACAGAAGCGCTTGAAGATGAATAAATGAAGGACAGAAAGACAGGATTGTAAAGGTGAAGGATATGGTTAGATAGACAAATAACAAAAGAGAAGACGGGAGAAATGAAAAGAAAAGAGGAAAGATAAAACATAAAGGCCATAATGAACAGAGAGATTAGAAATGAAAGAGATAAAGCATTAAAGAAAGGAACACTTAAACAATGCTAATCTTCAATAAAATAAATTCAGCTTAGAGTAGAATAATTTCTAATACCCACTCACCACTGTATGATGAGTAACAAAGTCAATATGATCTCAAATACAGTAGTGAGCACATGCTAAGACACGTTTGGAGCCGTGATGCTAACGTACAGTAGCTAACACGCTTTCAGGCCAGGGTGAATCCTGATGGGCTGGTTAGCTACATTAGCCCTGTAGCTCCTGTTCAGAAACATCTGACACGCTTTCATGGATGATATTCCTCACCCTGTGCACGGAAGAACGGATCCCACAGTCAGTCAAGGCACTCGTTCTACATACTATAGATCTTTCGCTCAATTCGCTTTTCAGGATCAGCGCCTTTCCTTTCACGCTAAATAGAACGGATCATAAATTCTCCTGATAAATATTTAATGGAGTTTGATTTTTCGGCCACGCACACATCCTCTGACTCTCTAACGTGTTTTTCCCCCCACTGGGCTTCTCTAACAGGAATAATACAAGTACTGGTTTATTAAACAAATATACTGCTGATGAGTTCTGCAGTCTGATTGGTCAGGAAGTGTTGATTAATTCTCCATAATGGCAACAGTTCCTATAGCAACAGTGTGTAGTTTTTTTTTTGTTGTAGTTATCAGTAAGTTGTATGGAAGGAGTCTCCAGTGCCAGTGCTTTGTAACAAACAGAGGTAAAGCTGTAAATTAGAAGATTTACCAAATTATTGCAAATTAGAGTTTTTAAATAGCAGAGGAATGAAATACTTAGGGATGCCTCTAATGGCCGTTATCTGATATTTTAGATTTAAGTTAAATTCTAGCTATTTTCTGTTAATTATATGTTAACTAGATTGGAATTATCTCAGACAATCACTTGTGTGTTACACATGTGATTACAGATCACTCTCTTTTAAGAAAAACTAACTGGTAGCTTTAATTTTGCCGTTAATCCAGAGCGAAATGTCCCCTGCAGATTCTGCCTCACTGCAATAAGCGGGTCTTCTGAGCTCTGCGCTGTGTTTCTCTCCTCATAAAGCCGTAAAACTGCTCTGAAATACGAGCTCAGAGATCTCAGGCCTTATCGATGCTGCCTGCTCAAGCGCTTGCGAGGGATAAAGAGGACGATGCTGCAAATTATAACAAAGATCTCATATCGACTCACGCTAAAGCTGATAAAATCTGGGATTAGCGGGGAATCTGATTGCTCGAGTCAGCAGTGTATCAGCTTTTCACCTTTTCTCCCTTTTTGTCTGGTTATTTATTTATATATTTAAAGCTGCTTTCAAAGTGTCTGTTGTGAAAGAAAAAAAAGGCTTTTAACCAATTAGCCTAAAGCTGAAACTTTCACTTTATACAGCTAAACTTTGAACATAACTTTTAGCTGCTAAACTCACACAAATTTTAGAACGTACTAAACACTTAACTTTAAACAATAAACCTTAATTTAAAAAAGCTTAAGCATAAACCTAGACTTAAAACCCTGAACCCTGTTGCCAGGCCTGACCAAGCCAGGCTAAACTCAATCCAAATATGGTATAAAGCTCACGCGTAGACTTGAAGCATACCGTTTTGTTGTAAGCCTAAACCTAAATCCTACCTAACAGCTAAATCCTAAACTTAAGACACTAAACATGGTCTCTAGTTATGTACGTAACTGTGGTTCTGTGAACTCCAGATAACCAGCAGGGGTGGAGAGAATCATCTGAAAAGATGACTGTACAATGCCAACCTTGTAGAATCTGGAGAAAGATCATAGTGATGCTCAGGTATCTCAGGTAACATACTTCCAAAACAATATACGAGAAGAGGAGACACTCCTAGTAAAGTGGAGAGTTCAACATGTAAGCCTTGGTGATGATGTCCATGAATCTCCTTGGTGGATGGTTGACATCTGGTCTGAGGATTGATTGTCTATCTTCACTGAATGCTGCAAGGTCGATATGATCCCATGTTCTCAGATTCAGTCGCACGGTTTACAATGAAATTGATTCCCTGAAGGCTTTCCAAAGATGTTGTGATGTCGAGGATGCTCCAGGTCCAGTTCATCCCAAAGATGATGGTTCAGTGGAGTTGAGTTCAGTCAGGACTCTCGAATTCTTCTACTCCAACACACTCTTAACACACCATGTCTTTGTGGAACTGGCTTTGTGGATCTCACAGGGGCATCATCATGCTGGATAATGGTTTTGTTAACTCCTCTCAGTTTCAATGAAGCGAAACTTTGAAAGAAGTTCTGTGCACAATTGTGTGCTTCAGAGTTTGTGGAGAAGCACAAAGTGGTGGTCAGGGGTGCACATACTTTTGGCTTTATAGAGTATAGAGTAGAAGATGCTACTTGTTGTAGAGTGCAGAATGTGTAGAAGAACAAGGTGTTTGTGTTCTTAGTGGAAGTACAGCTACAATGTGGCCTGTTGGTGAGTGAGACATCAAGAGATCTTGGATATCCTGAAGGAGGAGCAAGAGACTGCTTCCTGAGTCAAGACCTAAAACTGTTAGTGCAGGCAAATATGGGTTGGTCTTAAAGGTCCCAAATTGACACAGGTCTCAGAGCTGCCCCAGAGTTAATGCCCTAGCTAAAATATCATTCGGATGGTCTCCGAGTGGCGCAGTAGCTGATTGGCCAAGCTCTCTCAGAGGGGAAGGATGAGAGGTACTTGGTGCTCCCACATTCCCGGCTCTACAGCCTGTCAGGGGTGTCTGTGAGCTCGCGCATCGGAAGGATCGTATAGCGCTGTCCTCCGGGTGTGTTATGCCGCCCCCAACGATGTGTGAGCGAGCAGTTCGAAAAGAACGTGGTTCGGAGGTTCGGAGGAAACACGTGATAGTCTTCGGCCCTCCCGGCTGAGTGGTAGTAGTAGCCTTAATGTGGGAGCCCCCTAGTGACGGGGAGGAATTGGACATGACTAAATTGGGGGAGGAAAATCATCAAAAAATCCAAGAAAAAAAATAATAATTTGGATAACAAATGCATTTTCTCATGGATCAAACTCTTTGTTTCCCTCCTCCTTTGTTCACTCCTCCGAAAAAACTGTTATAGCAGAACAGCAGAGCTGAGCAGCAAGCCGAGGGAGTGGCTGTTCTTATATGAGATCACATTAGGGGGGTAAACCTAATTTTCTTGTTTAAACTCCATCCAAAACACACATGGGAAAAGGAGAAAAACTGAAATCATAAAAAACTAAATAGAATGAAAAACCAGACATTACCAAAAAGTAAGTTTTTGCATAACAGCTGTCCTTTAAAGCTTCATCAAGTTCTACATAATGTATGAAAAATGCACTCACTGAGGTCGAATCCATGCACAGGTGTGGATATCAGGTTATCTGTAGCTTCAACAAGCTCTACTGAAGTAGCGCAAAGTGTACATGAGGCGAGAAGAACAAAGAGAAGGCTCCTTGTGGAAATGTGGCTTTGTTGCATCATGGCTTCATGAGCTTGTAGAATATCTGGTCTCCAGGTGATTCTCACCGCCTCTGGTGGAGTATTTTTGTAAATGTATCAAATCAGAAATATAAAAATGCATGTTCCTGATTTTGGCGTGAACTTGTGATGAGCTTGTGTTGTTCCTAACAGCAGCTAATGGTACGTGTTCCTATGTGCTTATTTAGATTTAACGAGTCTGTGGCCCACAGAAGAGGCTCTCTGTGCTCCTGCATTCTGATTATTTTCATTTATTAAACCATTCAAATGAAACGCATGCCTTGAGCTTTTCTTATCTGGGTAGAATATTGAAAAATAAAAATCTTCAATAAACAGTCGCAGCCCTGCAGCGTGGCGTCCTCACCGAGCCGAACACCGGCTCATCATCTGACGCTGAATTGTTCCATAAAACTGTTTCCACCATCTGTTTCACTTTGTCTTTATTACAGAAACATCTCGGCTGAACATCACTGCCATGCGCCACACACACACACACACACACACACACACACCAAAAACATTCACACTGTACGCTGATAACATATTATTACACTATATTCTGGCTTAAATTGAGTGCGAATGTTTTTTTTTTAAATGCTAAACAGAATGATGCTAATTACATTGCAGTGCCCTAAACTGCTCTTTTATAATCCAAAATGGCTTCCCTAATCGCTCCACCCTTTCTACTACAGATAGCTACATGATGTCTGACAGAGCAAAGCAGAAATATTAGTCTCTGCTCAGAACACGTAAAGTTTTGAACTCAGATTTTCGCTAGCTCTTAGACTATTTTCAGCTAAGTGTTCGTTTTTTTTCATGCTACACTATTTAGCAACTAATCTACCTTGAACAAAGCTACTCTTAACAAAGCTGTACCACTTACCGACAACTGACGTGTGGCTATGGTCACGTCCCAAACTACAACACCGTAGGACTAAAGTACGGCAGCTCTGTTCCCCCTGAGGCAGAGACGTTTGTAACTAGCATGCTGTTACAGAGGTGTTAGCTAAATAAGTACTTACATAATTTTGCTGGCTAAATAGTTAGCTTTTAGCTAGATGATTAGCTGGCACTACCATTAAAAGGACACGCTGTTTTGACACAATGTGCCAGACGTTAATTAAAATCACAAATTAGAGTTTAGCCATGAGGGGGTCGTTACAGACTTATGTTGTTTATAAAACATTTCTGATCCCATGCTGTGTTTGTTAACAGTAAGCTTATCTTTGTTGCTTAGCAACACAAGGCTAATTCACTGTACAGAACAATGGCTTAATAATTAATGATTATGATCATTATATATATATATATGTGTGTGTGTGTGTGTGTGTGTGTGTGTGTGCATTTATATAGCACTGAAAAAAACTAATAAAAAGCATGGTTTAAATCACAGGGTTCGATAATAATATAATCTTTATAATATTTGGAATGAGCAGTTCCATTATATCTGTTTTTAACATGCTGAAGCACTTAAACATAAATAAAATTAAAATAATTTCCAGCATCCCTTTGCAGCATAAAACACAAAAGAAAGTGCTATCTGCCCTCTTTCGTAGACTGAATAGTGTCGCTGTGATTGACAGGTGTGACAGTGTTAGCCCCCCAACTGTGACAGCATTGCTCTCATAAATGCCAGGTATGAAAAACACAGAATTTGAACCCATGACCCTGGGTCTATAGGGTGAAGGATTTTACTGCAGCTTCTATCGTGGCTCAGCCAATCAGTTTCCAGAACCGAAGCTGTCTATTTTAAAAAGTTGATTTTAAATGGCATGTGATTACATTTGATGGAATTTGTAGAAATTACAGTATAAATAATAGCAATGTAACCTAAAGTCAAATGTAGAGGTACAACATTACAATATAGCAGTGAAGTGTTGCATATATTATTAATAGCTTATAAATACAAGGTGTAATGAGTATATTATAATAAAATTTTAGTAATACAGTGTTCCGCAAGCCGAGCAAAGATTTTTGATAAATTTTGACTTGAAAAACAAGCATGTCTTGGTTTACGAGTGCTGAGTTTTTTGACACCGACACACACACACTCTCTCGCCTTTACACCCCCCCTCCCCGGCTTCACACAGACACACACACTCTGCTCTACACAGAAACTCTGCTCTGTTGCGATTCTTTTCAAAAGTAAGGTGCTGGTTCATTTGTTTGTTTGTTTTTTTTACTTTACAGCAGTGATTCCGTTAGTCTGCGCTCACGCGAGTGTCATTATAGAGATTTCTTTTGTTTCCGGAAACAGTGTTTCCGTTGTGTGTGTGTTTGTTGTGAATCTTAAAAATCAAGGTGGGGGGAGGGAGGAGGAGTTTTACTGTGTAAGACGAGGCGAGGGAAAGGGCTAATTCCACACACACACAGACACACACACACACACACACACACACACACACACACACAAATACACGCGCCTGCGCGCACAAACGGAAACACGTTTCTGTTGGGATTTAGTTTAACTTTTTTTAAAGGGAAAGTGCAGGTTAATTTGTTTTATTAACCCCTGATCAAGGGCCCTACATGGTGTGTGGAACAAGGTACACCATACACCTACTTGTTTTCCATTTAACGGTATTAGAGATACAACCCCGTAACCTTGAAGTTAGCGGAGCTGATATTCTAAAGCGGAATAAGTGAAAATATGAAGTTTCTCATGAGTGTCCACCATATCTATGATTTATTCTCCCTACCTTTTGGCTACATAGTACTGGTTAGAATTTAAAACTACTTTCACCCTTTGTTTACACTACCAGTGACTAACAATCGGTCGTCAGCTCCGCCAGTTGCAGGTAGTTAGTTCCAGCAGGCATGGAAGGATATGTGTTGGTGGAGAAAAATAACTGGTTAAATACAGAAACAAATCATAATCTGATGATAAAAATCATCAAGCAAAAGGCCAAAGCAAAGCAAGGCCATGCTGTTGTGTTGAATATCAGCATGGCTGTGATAACTTCCGGATCTGCTCTGCTTGAGTTTTAAGGGTCAATCCTTCTGTGAGTTTTTTTTAAAGAAGAGCCCTTTCACCATGTGAAACTGTGTATCTCTGCAGAACATTTGCAACCGTCAGTACGCCCTTCTTATTGTTTTTATAGAAGCTTGCATCCGCTGCATTAACTGCCTCTCAGTACACCACTCTGGTGCTACCGCTCCTGTACCTGTTTATTCTGCCCGCTACTACTGTCTGCTACCAGTTAATCGAACGCGGATGGCAGATGGACAGATTTTTTGAAAGGATCTGCAAATATGTTTGGGTGGCCATCAATATACTTGGGCCCAAGTATATTCTCTGTGTGGAAAACACAGCTATTATATGATTCCTGCGCTGATCCGCCTGCCCTGACCACACTGAAAGGATGGAGCACTGGACTTGGATCTCTGGGTATGTAACTGGACGTGCTCGGATGCAAAGAAACAATATTCACTAAATTATTGGGTGCCGCAGGACATGTTCCTGGTTTAGAGAAAAACCAGAAGCTTGTGTTTGGTGGAAACTTCAGCATTTTTGTTCTCTTTTGCAGTTTTGGCAGAGGCTTTCTCAGTTTGCTGTGCTGATTATGTTACAGCGCCACCACATAATTATCAGTGCAGTGTGATTACTGCAGTTACAAAGTACAACCACAGGTTCAATCACCAGGACCACAAAGCTACCACTCTTTGGCCCTTAACTCTCCACTGCTCAGATGTATAATGAGATAAACAAAAGTTGCTCTGGATTATGGCAAATGTAAATGAGTGCAGTTCTTTTTAAAAAATAGTGTTTTCCATCAAGACACCCACCAGAGACACCCACCCACCGTCCTCTTCTTAATTCTGCACGAAGGAAAAACCCTGCACTGGTAACGGCATTTCTACAATGCCTCTATTCTATACCCTGAACAATCTGATTCATGAAATAACTCATGAGTCTGGCCATATTTTCTACAGTGTGTGTGGTGTGTGATGTGTGTGTGTGAGACAGAACAGAACAGTGCTCCTGTGTTGTACCTGTCTCACACAGCTCTATTTATAGTGGAAAAGAAAGCACAGCTCTGAACACTTCACTACACACTGCTGCAGGAGAACAGGAAATTAGGTCAGTTATGATGTCGCTGCTGCTTTCAAGGCCAGGAGGGGTTCACTGCGTCTGAGTTTGCATGTGTGTGTGTGTGTGTATGTTCCTATGCAAATTCTGCTTCATTGTGCCGTAATGTCTAAATTTGTTGAGCCCACTAAACAAGTAGTTTATTTAATTTCAGACTCACAAATTAGTTCATTTATGAATTTCCTTAATTCCATCTATCTGTCAACTTTGCTAATGAATCAGTTGAAAATTCCTGCTGTATAAAAATATTAAAACAGTGGGCACATGCTTTTAGAGAAAAATAATTAACAGTAGCTCTGGTTCATCACACCATGCCATTGCATATTGTGAATATTGTTGTGCCAGATGAAATATTTTCTCCTCTGGTAAGTGTAAGTGTAGGCAGAACAAGTTCTGATGTAGACTCCCAGGGTGGTACAGTCTCTCGGGGTCCACATGCTCAGCACCAGACCGTGAAGTAGTTAGAGGCACACCATAGGTTTGATCTAGGTGTGTGTGTGTGTGTGTGTGTGTGTGTGTGTGTGTGTGTGTGTGTGTGTGTGTGAGATGGAGTGTGAGGGGTATCAGATTTCTGGATGTAAGCCTGTAATTATGGCGGCGATGAACACGACCAGCGCTGTCACGTTTCATCTACAAAGTCTCCAGGACTCTCTCTCTCACACACACACATACACACACACACACACACTCTTTCTCTCTGTCTCTTATTCTCACACACACATACTTCCTTCGGGTGAAGTCTACCCTGCGTCTGTCATAGTTGTGGTCATGCAAATAAACAACCGGACTCGTTTTTTTCTTTTGTACAGACTGAAATGTTTATATTGTACTCCAACAATTCAAAATGACTCCCATTCTCAGGATTTCAGCGCTGTTTTTACTGCACACCATTTTTTTTATTTGCATGTGCACATTAACAATCACTACTTTTGAAATGCACAGCGTAACTATGTGTTAAATACAGTATGTGTACCATATATGTATAGCCAAGTATGATGTGTAATAGCTTCAGGGGGAAAAAAAACACCTCACAGCCACTGAAATCACTTCATCTGGAGGGTCGTCTTGGGTCAGGGGTTGATATTAGAAGGAGTAGCTTGATGGACAATCCTCTGTCCAAGACGTCAGTGGTAACAGTGGTAAGAATCATCTACGCACTTATAGAGTTACACGGTACTGAGACTCTTTAGTTTAGCTTGTGCTTTCTAAAGCCCCAGCCCCAGAGGTCTTAGAAACTAGAAACCTGAGCCTTTTAGAACGTCAGAGGGAAGTTCTACAGAGACAGAGAGACTTCAGAGACAGCTGAAAATGATGTTCATGATACAGAAATTTTCATCAGACCAGTGGGTCCCAGATGCTGGTCTCTTTCTCTACAGAGGCTCAATCTAAAGAGTTATCCTGGTTTTCTACACATGGTGTTCTACTTAGCTAACATCACACCCTGTAGAGGACAGATAGTCACCATGGAGTTTTGAGAGTACAATATATCAACCAGCTGGGATTAAGGCAGTCTACCTAGTTTTTGAATTGTTCTTACTGCATCTGAGACTTTTGGTCTTTGTCATTATGGTTCGGTGCTTTCACACTAGGCTCGATTGAGTTGTGCCGTTCCCAGGAACACTTGCTCCCTCCTGCCCACTTCCTCATCCCCACTTGTTCATATTCATTTTTATTTACTCTCCGATACAGCAGGTGGCAGTATGCATCTAATAGGTTTGTGAGCTGCAATTATATACAAAGAGAAAACGAGAATGACAATGTCAACCTTTGCACTATGAGTAATATTATTGGTGTTTCAAAAAAATATCAAAAGTACCATACGCATGTGCCTTCTTACTTTAACAACTGTGGCTGGTAAAATGAGATTGATACTACATACGTATACATGGAGATTTTAGAGGAGATCAATGGCACTGATGATGTCGCATCCTAAACACCGGTCCACTTCCATGTTCACGTACGACTGGCTTTCATATCTGATCTGATCTGCTTCGAAGTAACACCACTTTTTCCAGGGGACTGGAAAGCTTGTGTTCTCAATGTCCAAAATGAACCAGTCTTTGGGGTCACGTCCTCTATGAAACTTTCCCGGGTCCTTAATGTGAAAATGGACACAGTTGCCTAATCCTAGCCTTGCTCTTTTCCATACATGTTTCTGGCTCTCTGCCTGATTCTGCCCATATTGCACTAAATACTGAAATCAACATGAGGCATCTTGCATGTTGTTTCAAAGTGGTTTAAGAAACCATGGATTTCCAGCCTGCTCTCACTATTGAACATAATTCCTTGGCAGCTTCCTCACTGAATAGGTCACTGTCCAAACGGGAAGGAAATACCTTGGAGTTGGTCTTCCAGCCTGTCACCGGACCATAGTGGAACTCTGTCCACTTTACACTTTAAAAAATTACCAATCTTCCAGGGTTTAGATAGTGAAACCTGATGTACCGGAAGTAGATTAAAGATTTCTAGCCTTTGAGGCTTTGAACTATTTTCACCTGATACTGATGTTTCTCATTTCTCTTTCTATTTCTCAGCCAACTGTCTTCCAAAATGTCAAAATGGCGGCATGTGCCTAAGGCCGCAGATGTGTGTGTGTAAACCTGGATCGAAAGGAAAATTATGTGAGCAAACCTCACTGCCCACGTCCTCTCATCCATCTGGTCGGCCAGTGAACGGGCACGCAAACGGACACAGTAACGGACACTCCCTCATACCGCAGCGACCGATTCCTCAGCAGGTTTTCCCACAAGGCCCTGCTTCATATCCTCTACCCAGCACTAACATGGCGCACATGACCCTGACCATGAAGGCAGGACCCAACAGCCAACAGCCAATCCCCTTTCAGCAACAGTAAGTACTGAATGCCGTTAAAATGGGTCGGTTGGGGGTTAAAAACAGTATTGGGAAATAGGTTCTGGGGGGGGGGGGCGGGGGGGATTATTATTAGTATACAATTACAAACAAGGTTTTAGCTAAGTTAAATTACTTTGAATAGAAAATAAAGATACTCAGAACCAGATCCACACCCTGTTTTTATTTAGCTTGGGTTATTGTTTTTTAAGTGTGTTCTGTGGACCATAGCCTTTGCTTTAAGAATTTTAAATTTTGTCTTCAGTGCTATGTTAGCTTTCACTATCTGGGTTAACTTTTACCTGCTATGTTAGCATTCACTAGCTGGGTTAGCTTTTACCTGCTATGTTAGCATTCACTAGCTGGGTTAGTTTTTACCTGCAATGTTGGCTTTTACTAGCTGGGTTAGCTTTTACCTGCTACGTTAGCATTCACTGGCTGGGTTAGCTTTTACCTGCAATGTTAGCTTTCACTAGCTGGGTTAGCTTTTACCTGCTAGGTTGGCTTTCACTAGGTTTACTTTAGCTCTCAAATTTTTCACTTGCTAGATTAGCTATTTGAATTTAGTTATATTTGTTATTATATTGGTTATTGGGTTGTTAATGTTATTGTATTAAATTCAACACCAAAGAAAATTCTGGAATAAAACCCTGAGGGAATCAGTCCCCACACATCATTCTGTCCTGAAAGAAAGAAATGTAAGAAGAGTGAAAGAAAGATGAAAATAAACCTGGATGAAGGAGTAAAGGAGTATGAGTTTTTAAGTGGAAAAAAATAAGACAGAAAGAAAGGAAGAGGAGTTAGTGCAAGAAAGAGAACAAGCAGCAAAGAAAAACAGAAACGAAAGATGGGAAAAGAGTTTTCAAAAACTGAAGAAGGAAAATGGAAAGAAAGTTGCAATAGAGCCAAAGAAGGAAAGAAAGTGTGTGTGTGTGTGTGTGTGTGTGTGTGTGTGTGTGTGTGTGTTTAGTATCACAGACACTTTTAATCCATTTTTTTCCTGAAATCTTTCATTAAATCAGGCAGAAAGTTTATACCACATTACAGTCCAATCTGAACATCTGATTCCACTGACTTTCTTTCCATACTTTTACTTGCTATGTTAGCTTTCACTTGTTAGCTGTTAATTGCTACATTAGCCTTCACTTGTAAGCTTTCACTCACTATGTTATCTTTCACTGCTGTCTAGCTTTACTCTCTACTGTAGATCAGCATTGAATCCCTTTAGGATAATCTTGACTCTTTTTACTCCTTTTGTTTTTTATTTATTAACCTATTTGTCCAAAAGAAAAGAATGAAAATTCCAGACCAAACGCTCAGTAGCTCCACAGCATGAGGAACTCCCCTCTCTCAGTCGGTATCACTCTTTTCTCAGTGATGAAAGTAATCCACTTTCTGGATGGTGAGGCATTCAGTCATAAATGCTGGCAGCTGAGTGCATGACATCAGATATTTTTTATCCGTTTATCTTAAGGGACCTGTGGTTTCAGGGCAGCCATTTGTCTCAAGTGTCCCTACGTAGTGCACCAGTGTGATGAGTGTACTCCCTGCCTCAGCCCGTGTGGTGTTTTTATTAGGAATGGAGTTTTAGATCTCCATTACGTGGTGATGACTCACTGGGGTGAAGTGAGTGCATCCAGATCTCACTTTTCACCTGAATGTAATCCTGAAGGCTTCGCCATGACGGCGTGCCTCAGACTTTCCAGGGACGTTTCTCGGCCCGGTGATTATTGATGAGCAATTTTTTAAATAGATGTTAATGACGTGCATGCTCTCAGAGGACCGGGCGGTTTTCTAAAAGCTAATTGTTCCCAGACCTGCGTCCTCGAAAGCTGATTTCACTTTCTGCAGTCTTACAGCAGCCCTGAATCACTCTCAGATGCTGAAAAAGAAAAAAAAGGATTTTTTTAGTGTTAAAGAGGCAGTAAATAACTTTCGGAGTTTTTTACAACCTGTAGAAACGTGTTATTGCAACTTGTGTAATGTTCAGTGTTTAATAATTTACTAATTAAGCTTAACTAATTATTGATGTTAGTCGTTTGGCTGCTCCCGTTGAGGAGTCGCCACGGCGGACCAACTGATTCACACAACAACTTGGCAAAGGTTTTACGCCGGCTGACCTTCCTGGCGTAACCCTCCCAGTTTATCTGGGCATGGGACCGGCACTGCCAGTCATCAATTAGTTAACTACCTAATTATTTAAGGTAAATAATAATAATAATAGGTTAAATTAATGTTTGTGTTGTATGTTTATCATGCTGTTGATTTACAATGATGTATGAGTCGGTCATTTCATCTTATATAGATAGATAGATAGATAAATAGATTCTATAAAATGATTTTATTTGATTTAGAGCGTACTATATGAGGCTGGTGCAAAAATTGTGAAAATCAAACATGATCCCAGAATGAACAAGATCGGAAAGCAGAGTACGATTGAGGAAGAAGATATATTATATTTTATATATAAAATTAATTTTATTCTAACCCTTTGTAATAAATCAAATTGTAACACATTAATAAACCACAAACGTAACTATGATGTCATTAAACCTGATCTGATTAAAGCAAATTGAAACATTCAGGGCAAGTGATTCTACACCATCGCTACTGATGTACCCTAATTTTTACAGGGCATGCACCCTGTTGACCTTTGACCTCAGGACAGGGAAAGTGGACCGGTGGGAGAGCAGAAGGTGAAGCATTAATCCTCTATCTGTGAGTGGTGTAGTTAACCTTTAACCCCATGACCCGTCAAAGCTGAGAATACGGAAATAACTTTAGCATTGCAGTGTTTGTTCTGGAGCTCACAACAGACTGGTGATCTTGTTTACAGGTAGAGATTTAAAAATGTTTATAAAGTATAACAGGTCTTTAACAGGAAAAATATATTCATTAATAGACTAAAGTGTTCTTCAGTGTGAGGAGACGTTTCTTTAACATTATTGGAGGGTAATTGCAGTGCAACAGTCAGAGATAAAGCTGTAACTCTAAGTTTTCAAGTTTTTCAAGTTTTCAAATCTTCAAGACATTGAAGGATTTTACTCTGCTTTGTAATTTCTCAGTTAAAAGACAAGATGCAATTTTTCTCTAATTAACTTGCAGAGATAGAATAAAGAGTGGTGATGCAGTGAGCATTTCTAACTGATATAACTGCTATATATCAGTGACAACAGGAACTCACTCGTTACACTCAACATTAAATGAAACAATAAACAGATAAAACATTTATTGTTTATTAAAACAAAAAAAATGTAATCTTTGTTAAATTACTGTGTTGTAAGAGGAATTACATCCTGCTAAAAGGAAAACAATCTTGCCGGATAACATCACAGCACACCATCGCTGATTAATTTCCTGCAACCGCTTGTCCTGGAGTGGTTTATTCTCTCAGTTACATGCTTTCAAAGATCATGTGCTCTGTGTTATCCTCTTGATCTTGGTTTAAGATTAGCACAAGTGACGGTCTCATTTTGCGTGCATGTGAGTGTGTGTCTCATGTTCTCTCCTCACACACCTGCATTCTTCATCCATCCAAACTGGAGTTCACGTCCTCACTGTACTTTGTTTTCACTTTGAAGTGTCACTCAGATCCTCGCCTCACCCCTATAATTACTCATCCTTTTTATCCAGCCGCTCGCTTATCTCGTTTATCCCAGCTAAAGATAAAACACCCTGTGGGACTGAGGACTGTGGGGTTATTATACACTTCTTTAAACATGTGCATATAGAAGGATTTGCAGCATGTCCATATTTTAAACTTCTTTTTTATTCCATCTATGTTGATATGAATAAATGAATGCGTGTGCATACTGTAAATACAGTACAATATGTATTTTTAAGGTCCTCTTCTTACCCCTTCTTTTGTCAAACATCTTCCTGTTATCATGTTCAGTAGTTATCAGGTGCTAATAAACAGAAACGCTGAGGAGAAATTACAAGTCTGAGGAGGTTAGAAAGCTGCACGGCATACTTTATATCCATGTATAGTTCGATTTTATTGTTTATTAAACGAGTGAGTTCCTGTTGTCACTGATGTTATAGCAGCTACAGTATACACTGTACACACATTCCCTCGTCAGTCTGTCTTTCTTCTGTCTCAAATTTAATTAAAGAAAAATTTGAGCTTGTCATGTTATTGACAACATGAGTGATTCAGGAGTAGTTCAGTGGTAAAGGCATTGGACTATGGTTCGGAAGGTGCCAGATTCAAATCCCACGACCACCAAGTTGTCCCTGTTGGGCCCTTGAGCAAGGCCCTTAACCCTCATCTGTTCAGATGTATCATGAGATAAAAATGTAAGTCACTCTGGATAAGGGCCTCTGCCAAATGCCTAAATGTTCTGAGAAAGGCCATTTGACTTAATAATAAATATGGATGCTAATCAGTCTCATAATCTTTTACGCACAGCATGATCTAAAGCATTCAGTTCTGACATCTACACATGTTCTGACGACTACACATGTTAATTTTCACAAGTGCAGATGAGGGGTACTGAATTAAAATTTAAGAAGGTCCGGTCAATAAAATTTTGTCGAGGTCCGAATTTCATGTTTGTGTTAGGATTCGGATCTCTACAGTATATATGCAGTTATTGTCTTTAAAAAATAACCCGTTTAAATAAGCATGTGGACAGTTTGAACTTTGCTAGCTGTGTATATTTCCTTATACAATATTTGTATAGAAGACAAACACCAATTTTGAATCAATCTTTAGTGAATCTTCATTAGAATGCTGCTGGACTCTGGAGCTTTCAATCCGGTTATTTAACACGCCCTCACCTCAGATCGCTGTGGATATGTTTGCTCTAAAGACCCGTTTATTTTGTCTGATAGTGGTGCTTCACAACACTCCTTTTAATTATTGCCACGGTTCCGGAATGTTTGAGACAAACTAGTTTTAAACTTTCTGCGGAAAGAATAATAATATATTCATATATTCCTTCGTCTTTAAAGGCTCAGATTTCGTAGTCTACTTTCCTTTCCTTGCAGTATGCCTTGCTGTGTCGCGCTTCCGTTTTTGTTTATAACTAATTAGCTGTGGAAATTGGTGACTGTGGGAGGTAACCGGAGTGACCCGAGGAAACCCACTACGTACAGGGAACGACCCGCGCCACTAAGCAGCATACTGGGGTTTCATTTATTTGTTGACCATCTAGAACTATGACTGATGTTGGACTAGAATGACAATCCGTATAGTTTCATATCGAGGGCTGGAGGATATGGCTGAAAACTGTATCACGATATCAGTGTTTCATATCGGTCGATATCGATAATTAATGATATTTTTTATGACCCATTTAAAATAAGAACCAGGGCAAAAATATATTACATTTAAACATTTTTATTTTAAACTTAACCTCACTCTGATCATAATCCCCTCAGTTATTATGACAGAAATGTCAACAACCATGGAAAACTCAAATAATTAAAATGTAAACATAAGTCTAAAGTCACAATGAACACTTAACAATTATCTCTTAACATTTAAGGTGCAAAATAAAAGAAAATGTAAGAAATGCTTAATAAAATGTAATAAAATAGTGCAAAGTGTTAAATATAAACAGAGAAACCTGAGAATTTAGTGCAAGTTTAATATAAGCTTTTTATAACCTGTCTTCTCGACAGTGCTAAGCGGAATCATGTTTTTGGCCCTGCCTCCGTTATATCTTTGTACCGTTTAGATTCTTTGTCATGAGGCACTGATGCAGAGAACCTCTCCATGGTGGTCTGCTGCTTGTGCGGTGCTGCAGCTACAGATGTTGTTGGTTGAATACGGCTGTGCTCCAAAAGGGTGAGCGCGGCTAATACCCCTATCTCACCTATTCGGTTTGACTCGCGTTGAGATGCGGTGTTAGACACAGTGAGCCGCTGCGATTGCCCGCTGACGTTCCGCAAAGTTCTGCAAGGTCCACAAGCATTCGCCAGGACCGTCAAAAAAATTTAACGTTTAATTTTCCGCGCGGAAAGATGGAAACATAATCACAGCGCCAAAACTTGCGGTGAATCATGATGAACCGTACTTTCGGCCACAGAGCGAAACTGCGTAGGTGAGATGGGGTATAAGGTGGTATATAAATTTCGTTGTATTACCAGTCCTGGCGGGGACGACGGTCTTGCATAATTTGCAGACGACATTGGTCTGACTAAGGTCAGACTTATAATATCAAAAAAACTGCCATACTGGCGAGCTGACTTTTATTTACAATTTCCTCACTCCGGCACACATTTTCTGATTATGAAGAGGAATCCAGCAGACCAGCACGGGCAACAAATGCGCAACCAAACGTGATACTGTTGCATGATTGGCTCCCTACGTTGCTAGGTTACCAGAGAGCGAGTGCCTTTGTTAATGCAACCAAACTAGCTTCGCAACCTCTGTTTTCTTCCGACAAAGAATAAAACATATCGAACACGTTTTTTATTGATATCGATCACGTGCCTATCGCGATACATATCGTTATCATTTTATCGCCCAGCCCTACTCACAGATATTTAATTTAATTTAGTTTTATTTTATTTTATTTATCCTGATACATCATACAATACTTAGAGCACTAGATGTGTGTGAAGTCAGTTTTTTCCCCTTTGCATCCACAAAAAAGTGTCCAAAAAGTCTCTCACACACACACACACACACACACACACACAACACACACACACACACACACACACACACACACACACACACACACAAAATGTACTTAAAACATTTCCCACAGAAACAGGTTGTTTTCACAGACGTTCTCCCGCCGGGTGCGTTTTTAAGAACTCTGTCTTTTTTCTTTGTGTCCTTGGTTCAGTGTCTGTTCTGCCCTCAGCCAATCAAAACACACCGTTTCTGGAGCGATGTTCATGAACAGTAATCGAGTCTGGAGGCTGGAGAAATGCAGTTTAATGAAATAAGTGGAGTAATGAAATAAAAGCAGTTTTGCTGGAACAGGATTGAGGAAACTCATTACACTGTCCACTGACACACTGATTTCCATGTACCACACACACACACGCCCACTCACAGATGTAAATAGACTCCAGAGTGTTATCTTTAATAGACCATCCTGTGTTTGTGTCTGAGAGAGACAGGATCATGTTCATGGTATATCTCTTTAGGTCAAAGGTACAGTAAGGGCTAGACTCCAGACTATACACACTGCCCATGGTATGCACATCTTTTTCCCTCTGCATCATGTCCATAGTACACACATCCTTTTATCTGTTATGCTTGTATGTTGAACGTGTACTTCAATGTTCTATGTTACTCATCTACATTATACCTCTGTATATTACTATTAGGTCTACGTTACACACATACTTTCTTTCCATCTACGTCAAAGCTACACTATACACACAAAATATGTTCATAACACTCATACTGCATGTGGCTCTCAGGGATGTCATTAAAATTTCTGGGCCCTCAGACAAAATGTTACCATGTGTCCCCTGACAGAATCCTTTCACAACCCAATACCTCCAAGTTACAAATAGTCCATGCTACAATTTTGGAACACATTAAAGGTCCCATATTTGACTATATATGGTACAAATTAACCATTAGGTCTCAGAGCTCCCCCGGAGTGTGTGTATGTGTATGTGTGTGTGTGTGTGTGTTAACGCCCCAGCTAAAATTCCCCTCAGATAATGCTTTTTCTTTTTCTCAAACTCCCTCTGTTTCACTTCTTCTCCTAACGCACCAATGACCAAAACTGGCTGGTTTCAGTTTGATTGGCGATCAGTTACCGGCGATAACCTGATGAGCCTCAGATATAAACGATTCTGTACCGAGTGCAGAAGCTTCTGTGTTGCGCAACAGGAACATTTTTATGGTGTTACTTTATCACAAATTGTGTGCTTGGTCTCAGTTTTTTTTTTATTAATGTATTAATTAATTTTATGCCCTAAAAGTTTATTACTTCAACCTTAGATTAATTAGATGACTGAAATCCAATCCTCTAGCCCAGTGGTTCCCAGTCCCAGTTCTGGAGGAACCCCTTCCCTGCAGGCTTTAGTATTTTCTCTGCTCCACCACACACACTTCAATTAAGAAAATGCTGCTAATTAGCAGATTCACAGAAACACATTTTTAAGGTGTTACTTTATCAGAAATTGCACGCTTTAAATGCCCCCGATCTGCCTCTCTGTCACACTCCGTGATCGAATAAGTCTCAAACCCACCCATTACACACGCTTACAGCTGTTTTAAAACATCGCCCGCGCTAATTAATGAGTGCATATGGCTGTGATGGTCAGAGTGCACTTACTTTTGAACATGTAGTTAATGTTACACATAGCCTTTCACGTCTGTATTATGGTCAGCAGTCAATGATTTAAATGTTTATTAGTTACTAAACCAAAATTACTACAGTATATTGCTCCATGTAGCTACTGCGTTTCCCACTGATTAAGTATTAGACATTTTTTTTATTAGTAAAATAAATCAATTAATAAAAATAAATAAATACATAAATAGCGTGACTGCAACTCAGCTAGTGCAGTTCACTATGTTTTTGTTTCTGTTCTCGAGTTTCAAGTAGCTATTAAACTCGTTCTGAAAGATTCCTTCTCCAAATGCCGATCTCTGTTATGATTTCAGCTTCCTGAGGCGATGGTAAAAGCGCTAACATTCGCCAGAACACTTGACCTTTAAACACACACACACACACACTTTTTCTATGTCCTTCATTCCTACAGAGTGCTTTCATTCCCGAGCCAAGCCATGCGGCATTATACACACAGTTGAAAAGACAGACATACACACACACCAGCTGAGGGGTGTTTACATACACGGACTCAGCTTAATATCAGGTTCCAATGGCCATGTTCTCTGACTGTCAGACTTTAAAGTGCTGCTGAAATCCACGGCAACTTTTAAGAGCGTTATGACCGTGTTTATTAAGGCTGCTTTCACATTAGGCACAATTGTTTCGTACCGATCGCTCCCCCTTCATCACTCCCTCAGTTAACAATGTTCACATTATTATTGTTGTTCCGTACCCGAGTACACTTGTTCTTTTACACTCTCCGATGCAGCAGGTGGCAGTATGCTCCTGCTTGGTTTGCAAGATGCCATTAAGCACAGAGAACAAGGAATCAACCTGTGCGCTATGCCTAATATTATTTCTATTTCTGAAAAAAAGTCAAGTCAAGTCAACCCTCTCGCACGCCTTTCTTCTGTAGCAGCTTTGGGTTCAGAGGAGGAGTTCGGCGAGTTTTGCGCTCACACTTAGAGGGTGTTCTGCGTACTGTCTGCAAGTGTTCTGTGAGTGTTCTGCGCTCAGGAGGAGATAGATGGCTCTGATGACGAAACGTTATAAACGGTGCTACACTTCCATGTTCACGTATGACTGGCTTTCATATCTGATTCGAGCCATGCGCGAGTACATCGTACTGTGTAGTGTAGATCGCCTTTTCAAGTGGATTTGAACATGAAACTCTGATTCGTGCCCGGAATCAGATACGGAGTGTTTACAGTACTGCTGAAAAAAGTTTGGGATCATTTGCAAATTTCTTTGTTTTTGTTTACTGATTTTATTTTCTATATTCTACAACAGTACTGGTGATTTCAAAACTATGAAATAACACGTGTGGAATTCGGTAATTATGTAACAACAAAAACAGCAGTCAGTTGTTATTTTAGGACACGGTGGTCAGCCTTTCTGGAATAGTTCTTGCAAGAACAGTGTTGTCAAGTGCATTTGCAAAACCCATCAAGCACCATGATGCAACTGGCTCTCATGTACACTCTCTCAGAAAGGGGCAACCAAAACGTACCTCTGCTGCAGAAGTTTTTTTAGAGTTACCATGTTAAAAATTTACAGCACCTTGGATTAGAGTTGTTATGAAGGCTTTACAGATCATGAGAAGCAGATACATCTCAACTGTTAACTGTTCAAAGGAGATTATTGCATATTTTGGATGCCTTCAGGTTTGCTTTATAATGTAGAAATAAATAAAAATCAGGAACGACCATGGAGTTAGAAAGTGATCCCAAACTTTTGAGCAGTAGTGTACATCACGCAAACATACTGAACGCTGGGGTCAAGGGTACTGGGATGTGAAAGCACCCTAAAAATATTTGTAAGTTTTCACTTCATGGAAATCGCTTTTTCTGCGAAACTGTTTCATTTTGTACCTGGTTCATGTTTGTCCAATGAAATCCTGCATTATAGTCAGCACTTTCCGTCCTAATCCACCTTCATGACACCTTTACCTTACCTTACCTTACTGAAAACTAAATTCAGAATAGTGTGTGAGAATTTGGTTTGATACTGCATTTCATATATAATGAGTCTCTTTCTGTCTTTCTTTCTTTCTATCTTTCTTTCTTTCTTTTGTTTAGTCTGTATATCTGTCTATCTGTCTATCTTTCTCCACCTATCTTTCTTTTCCTGCAGCTGTTTTAGATTGTGTGATAATTACTTCTCATCACAAATCAAGATGGAACTCAAAACATTAGTGAATGCTAAACACAGTGTGTGCATGTGTTTTTGCTTATGTGTGCATATATGTATATGTGGGTGTGTCAGGATTCATTTCCTCTACCAAACACTAAAATGTGTTCTCACCTGTAAGTTTCCGATAAAGCCCCAGGACAGGAAGTGACAGTGAAAGCACACAGATGGACAAATCTAAATGATTAACATTTGTGTGTGTGTGTGTGTGTGTGTGTGTGTGTGTGTGTGTGTGTGTGTGTGTGGTTGTGTGTTTCTCCCCCACAGTATAAAGCGCCCTGTCTCCATAAACATGCAACAGACAAAAAACCAGAAGTTTGTGATGAAGCCGAATTTTTATCCCTCACACACCACACACACGCAGATGCATGGAGCAGGATACCCACCTGAGCGCAGCATCCCTCTGAGCGCCGGACACCACCCGCTACACGGTCAGTACTCCACCTTCAATCCACCTTAACCCACTACACTGTCAGATGGATATTTTTATTGATCCATCTTTAATTCAATTAAATTTTATTTTATTTCAATAGCTCTTTTAACAATTGTCATTATTGCAAAGCAGATTTACACACTCAAAAGAATTATGGAAGCCCATAATTACTCTTTTATTCTACTCATTATGTGGTCAGTGCTACACCATAACCCAGTACATGGTTAGTACTCCATCTTCACTCCACCTAAATGACCACTTAAATGAGGTCAGCTGCGTCACTGCATCACTCGGTTTCCCCTCGCAATTTGGAGGCGCAGTCTTGCGAGAGTGTAATGCGTAACCAAAACATCATACCTGTGTGTTTTGTTGTTTTATGCTTTACATTTATTATATGTATATTTGTGTCAAACGTGTATAAGACTTACAAAGGAATTCGACTTACGAACATGCTCCCAGAACAGAGCGCGTTCACAAGTCGGGGACTTACTGTATATAAGATCAGTGGTCTGCATCTGATCTACTCTATATATTATATCTGTAGTCTGATCTACTGTGTTATAAGACATCAGTGGTCTGATCTACTCTATATATGGTCTCAGTGGTCTGATCTACTCTATATACAATATCACTCGTCTGGTCTACTGTGTTATAATATATCATTGGTCTGATCTATTCTATATAAGATATCAGTGGTCTGATCTACTCTATATATGACATCAGTGGTTTGATCTACTCTACATATGGTATCAGTGGTCTGAGCTACTCTATATAAGATATCAGTGGTCTGATCTACTCCATATATGATACCGGTGGTCTGATCTACTGTGTTATAAGATATCTCTGGTCTGATCTACTCTATATATGATATCAGTGGTCTGATTTACTCTATATGTGATACCGGTGGTCTGATCTACTCTATATAAGATATCAGTGGTCTGATCTGATGTGTTATATGATATCAGTGGTCTGATCTACTCTATATATGATATCAGTGGTCTGATTTACTGTGTTATAAGATATCAGTGGTCTGATCTATTCTATATATGATATCAGTGGTCTGATCTGATGTGTTATATGATATCAGTGGTCTGATCTACTCTATATATGATATCAGTGGTCTGATTTACTGTGTTATAAGATATCAGTGGTCTGATCTATTCTATATATGATATCAGCTGTCTGATCTACTCTATATATGATACCGGTGGTCTGATCTACTCTATATAAAATACTGGTGGTCTGATCTACTGTATTATAAAATATCAGTGGTCTGATTTACTCTATATAAGATATCAGTGGTCTGATCTACTCTATATATGATATCAGTTGTCTGATCTACTCTATATAAAATATTGGTGGTCTGATCTACTGTATTATAAAATATCAGTGGTCTGATCTACTCTATATAAGATATCAGTGGTCTGATCTACTCTATATAAAATATTGGTGGTCTGAACTACTGTGTTATAAAATATCAGTGGTTTGATATACTCTATATATGATATCAGTGGTCTGATCTACTCTATATAAGATATCAGTGGTCTGATCTACTCTATATATGATATCAGTGGCCTAATCTACTCTATATAAGATATCAGTGGTCTGATCTACTCTATATAAAATATTGCTGGTCTGAACTACTGTGTTATAAAATATCAGTGGTTTGATATACTCTATATATGATATCAGTGGTCTGATCTACTCTATATAAGATATCAGTGGTCTGATCTACTCTATATATGATATCAGTGGCCTAATCTACTCTATATAAGATATCAGTGATCTGATCTACTCTATATATGATACCGGTGGTCTGATCTACTGTGTTATAAGATATCTCTGGCCTGATCTACTCTATATATGATATCAGTGGTCTGATTTACTCTATATGTGATACCGGTGGTCTGATCTACTCTATATAAGATATCAGTGGTCTGATCTACTCTATATATGATATCAGTGGTCTGATTTACTGTGTTATAAGATATTAGTGGTCTGATCTATTCTACATATGATATCAGTTGTCTGTTCTACTCTATATATGATACCGGTGGTCTGATCTACTCTATATAAAATACTGGTGGTCTGATCTACTGTATTATAAAATATCAGTGGTCTGATCTACTCTATATAAGATATCAATGGTCTAATCTACTCTATATATGATATCAGTGGTCTGATCTACTCTATATATGATATCAGTGGACTGATCTACTCTATATATGATATCAGTGGTCTAATCTACTCTATATATGATATCAGTGGTCTGATCTACTGTGTTATAAAATATCAGTGGTCTGATCTACTCTATATAAGATATCAGTGGTCTGATCTACTCTATATAAAATATTGGTGGTCTGAACTACTGTGTTATAAAATATCAGTGGTTTGATATACTCTATATATGATATCAGTGGTCTGATCTACTCTATATAAGATATCAGTGGTCTGATCTACTCTATATATGATATCAGTGGCCTAATCTACTCTATATAAGATATCAGTGATCTGATCTACTCTATATATGATCCCGGTGGTCTGATCTACTGTGTTATAAGATATCTCTGGCCTGATCTACTCTATATATGATATCAGTGGTCTAATCTACTCTATATATGATATCAGTGGTCTGATTTACTGTGTTATAAGATATCAGTGGTCTGATCTACTCTATATATGATATCAGTGGTCTGATTTACTGTGTTATAAGATATTAGTGGTCTGATCTATTCTACATATGATATCAGTTGTCTGTTCTACTCTATATATGATACCGGTGGTCTGATCTACTCTATATAAAATACTGGTGGTCTGATCTACTGTATTATAAAATATCAGTGGTCTGATCTACTCTATATAAGATATCAATGGTCTAATCTACTCTATATATGATATCAGTGGTCTGATCTACTCTATATATGATATCAGTGGACTGATCTACTCTATATATGATATCAGTGGTCTAATCTACTCTATATATGATATCAGTGGTCTGATCTACTGTGTTATAAAATATCAGTGGTCTGATCTACTCTATATAAGATATCAGTGGTCTGATCTACTCTATATAAAATATTGGTGGTCTGATCTACTGTGTTATAAAATATCAGTGGTCTGATCTACTCTATATAAGATATCAGTGGTCTGATCTACTCTATATAAAATATTGGTGGTCTGAACTACTGTGTTATAAAATATCAGTGGTTTTATATATGATATATGATATCAGTGATCTGATCTACTCCTTATAAGGTATTTGTGGCCTCTATAGTCTCTATATAAGATACTACTGTGTCAGCTGCTAACTGTTTACTGTTGTTTTAGAGAAGTAAAATGTCAGACATCCCTTGGGGGTTACCCTCTCACACAGATTTCGTCTCAGCCGTCACTACCTACGCTCCTGTTGTGTGACAACAACGCCCCCCCCGATTCCTCCCCTGTTCTTTTCATTCAGAACGCCGAGACGCAACAACAACACTGTATTCCCACGCAGAACTGGCTGTGTGAGGGAGCTAAATAAAGAGAACTAAAAGAAAAGAAAACAAAATAGGCTGTGTGTGTGTTGGGTAGGGGGGTGTCTGAGTGAAAATGTGTGTTGAGTGAGAGCTGCAGCTTCCAGGCTGCATGAAGAAATGACAGACAAATGGCTTAACCAGACACACACACATTATACAGTCCCACAATTTTACAGCAGCTGCACCTGTGTGTGTGTGTGTGTGTGTGTGTGTGTGTGTGTGTGTGTGTGTGTGTGTGTGTGTGTGTGTGTGTAAAAGCTGATTGATGTCTGTGTTTTGTCTGCCGAGGTCTCTACTGTTCTCTCTCCATATGGACAGAATTATGACCACAGAAGAGAGAGAGAGAGAGATGTAATGTGATGTAATGGGAGTAAGAGAAAAGATATGTTGCAGAGAAAAAAAGACACTAATCCCTTTGATAAATGAGACTACTTGTGTGTGTGTGTGTGTGTGTGTGTGTGTGTGTGTGTGTGTGTGTGTGTGTGTGTGTGTGTTTAGAGGTAGTGGGTATTTATCCCCGTTGTGAAAGTAACCAGCCTATAAGATAGACCCCCGGAGCTGCAGCTGGTTAAAAGACATGGCAGAAATAAAGTAGAAATAAAAAAAGAGAGACTGGTGAAGACTGGGAGATTAATAGGTGGACAGAGGCTGAACAACAACAGAAAAAGAGAGAGATAGACTTAGAGTTTGAATGTGTCGGAGAAAGAGACAGGAAAAGAGAAATGCTGAGAGAGCGAGAGTGATGAAGGAGAAAAAACAAAGAGAGAGACAGATGCAAAAAAGAGAATGATAATAAATAGATGGGGAGAGAGGGAGAAATACAGAGATATGGAATAAGAGGGAGCGAGAAAGGAAAAGTCAAAAACAGAGCGAAAGAGAGAGAGAGAGGAGAAGTGGGTTGATTTTTCCTGTAACTTAGTTGTGTATGGCAGTAGTGACATCATCAGACACACAGACACACACACCTTTACTTTCAGACCTAGGTGTGAAAATATGTGTGTGTGTGTGTGTGTGTGTGTGTGTGTGTGTGTGTGTGTGTGTGTGTGTGTGTGTGTGTGTGTGTGAAAAAGAGAGAGAAAGAGAGAGAGCGACGGGCATGTCCTGCCTTTGCCTGTGTGGGCAGAAAGTGGAAAGCATGGCATTCCCCACCTCTCCCTCTGCTTCTCTCTCTCTCTCTCTCTCTCTCTCTCTCTCTCTCTCTCTCTCTCTCTCACACACACACACACACCAATTTCTGCATGAAAAAATTTAATAGACACCGGAAGACAGACAGAAGGGGAAGAAGGAGAAGCGAAAAAGAGAAAGAACAAGAAACGATCAGACGACAAACTATTTCTCCTCCTCCCTCTCGGTCTCCGTCTCGTTCTCGGCATTGTTGCGTCACACACTCGCAGTGTGTCTGCTCTCCGTGTAAACTCAGAGACGGCATTATTAAAAAGTCATGCGGTCCAGATGTTTGACCCGTTCTCTCCTCTGCCTGTCTCTCTCCCTCCGTCTGTCTCTCCTCTTTTCCCTGCTCTGTCGCTCCACAGTGGCCAACCACACGGGTCGGATCAAACTGGTCTTCACGCCGACCATCTGCAAGCTGACGTGTAGTGGGGGTCGCTGCCACAACACCTGCGAGAAGGGAAACACCACCACCATCATCAGCGAGAACGGACGTGCCACTGATACGCTCACCGCCCCTAACTTCAGAGTCGGTGAGTCTCCTGGTGCATTGTGGGATACTGCAAGGAATTAGCTTTCATGCAAAAAAAGGTCTTAGTAACTTTAATCATATAAAAATAATAGTTGCTTTTTATATCATTGGCTAGCTAACTAGCCATCAATTGGCACACTGATCTCTATCTAGCTATTGAGAGCTCTGTTAACTAGCCAGCATAGGTGTGTAAGCGACGTAGCTCAGATTGACTTAAATTTGTTGAGCTAGCTGTAACATTAAGAAATGATATAATCTTTCTTCTACTCCTGCAGCTCTAGGGATCATAAAGTTGCTTTTATCATTTTAGAATAATTTACGTTACATTTTGTCGCCAAAATAAAGTTTTAAAATAACATTAATCATTTTTCTTGGCTGGCAAATACTCATTGCCTTGTGTATGGCTGGCTTGCTAATAACATTTATTAACACTTTATTTTTTAGCTAGCTATATATAGCTAAGTTAAACATCCGGCTTATGTGTGTGTGGCGTAACTAAGATTAACCTCGTGTAATTTTCTAAGTGAAATTAAATTGTCATGTTTCATACTAAGTATTCTCTCATCACATCTTTACATAATTTTAGTTTATCGCTTTTTGTTTTGCTAGCTGTAACTCTTTCTTTAGCTAGCTATGAACTCTTTTGTGATATCGTTAAAAAAAAAAACAACAACATAAATTACACATTTTTGCAAAAATTGTGAACATTCTCATTGGTTAAGCTAGCACTGGACAGCTAACTAATGCTAACAGATTTTTAGGCAAGTTACCCAGCCAGCTTTAATGATGTAGCTAACTTTTTGAGGAAAAGTTTGTTAGAGAAGATAGTCAAACCTTATCTTCTCTAACAAACTTTTCCTCAAAAAGTTAGCTACATCATTAATAGCAAGAATCAGTTTTGTTCCATAATCACTTACAGGTTTTGTCATGTTAGTTATGTTAATGTTCATGTTTTTGGCTAACTATTGCTAGCTAAGTTAATCAGTCTGTTTAAGTGTGTGTTGTAACTAAGATTAACCTCATGTGTAAGTTTAGTGAAATTATACAATTTATCATAGAATTACTTTAATATTTACAGCATTTTAGCTTATTTTATAAAAAAATATATTGCATTTTTGTGTAGCTAGCTGTAACATTTTCTTTAGCTAGCTATAATTTTATGGTAATTAATGTTGTTGACATGAATGACACCAAAAACTGTCAATGTTATGACTTATGCTAGCAAATTCTCATTGGCTAAGCTATCCTAAGTTAGATTACTAATATCACCTGATTTTTAGCTAGCTATCGATAGATAAGCTAACCAGCCAACTTAAGTGACGAAGCTAATATAATTTTTTTTTTGTGAAAACCGCTGTTAGGGAAAAAAAGATTTGATGGCTTATAGTAAGAATTTTTAATTAATTCTGGGTTATGTAATGTTAGCTAGCGTTTTCATTAGCTAGCTAGCTAGCTACTGGTTTGAACTGCTGTGGTATAGAGAGCTGATTGTTATGCTAGTGACTCTAATGTTCTGTCATGACTTTATATTTGGTTTGCTGATTCATGTCTCAGGATACTGGTGTGTGTGTATGTGTGTGTGTGTGTGTGTGTAAAAGCAGAGGGAGGGTAAAGCGGTAAAGCGTCTGGACCTTCGCTGTGTGGTTATTTACCAGACTCACTTGGCTTTTGGGTCAGAATTTCCTGAGGGTTTGTGGTGATGAATTGCCTCCACACACACACATGCGCACGCGCACACACACGCATGCACACGCACACACACACTGCATCAGATTTCTCTGGTTTACGCTGTTTATATGTGATATATAGGCAATTAATCACTGTGTGTGTTGGAATTTGGCAGACATTCAACCAGACTGTCTTGTTTTGCCCCACTATAATCTGAATTTCCGTCCTAATTGCGCTCAGGAAAGCAGCTCTCAGACAGTGTTTTATATCTGAGCATCAAACATGTCTAATAACTTCCTGAAAAAGTGTCTAACCACCTCTAGTGCCTGGACGAACCATAGGAGATTAGGGTCTGATTACTGCTGGATGAAATGTCTGAATGTGTGGAAACCTCCAGACAAATGATCTAATGTTTTGTGAGATCTCTTTAGGGTTTGGGTGAGGTCTCAGATTCTGTAGTTCTTGGAATGAAGTTTTTACTAGACTTTGGATGAAAGATGTCTGATAACTCCTGAATAAAATATCTGATCTTCTGGTTGACCTGTCTGATATATTCTGTCTAAAATTAAGATGAGCTGTGTGATGATTCCTGTGTGAGATCATCTGCACAAAGTTTCTAATATGTTTTAAACAAAGAGTCTTATAGCTTGTAGATAAGGTGTCTGATGTATGTTGGTCAATGTGTCTGATATCTTTTGGACAAATTGTCTAGTATTTCCTGGACTGAGTGATTGATATATTTTGGACAAAGTATGTAATATTTCCTGGACTTAGTATCTGAACATGTCTGATATATTTTGGACTGAGTATCTGAAATCTTTAACAACATGTCTGATATCTTTTGAACAGAGTGTCTTATATTTCATGGACTGAGTGTCAAATATCTTTTGGACAAAGTGTCTGATATCTTTTGGATCAACATATCTAATATTTCCTGGACTGATTGTCCGATATCTTTTGGACAATGTGTCTGACATTTTCTGGAATGAGTGTCTGATATCTTTTTGACAATGTGTCTGATATCTTTTGGACAAATTGTCTAATATTTCCTGGACAAAGTATCTGATATCTTCTGGATAATGTGTCAGATTATTTTTTGCACTCAGTTTCTGATGTATTTTGGGTGCAGTGTCTAATAACCTTTGAAGAATATGTCTGATCTCCTGAGGAAATGTCTGTTAGTTGAGTTCAGTAGCGTGTACAGTGGAGCGTCCAGATGATCAGAGGGTAACGCTTTAAGGGCCAGTTCTCCAGAGCAGGAGCCTGCTGAGAGGTTCAGAGCCATGACTCAGCAGTGCGTCTTTGATGAGGAACACGAGGAGTGAGTACACTACCGAGAACCGTCTTTATTTCATTAGTCACGTTTTCCAAACGAGCCGCTGATGTTCTTTACTACAAGTCCAGATCAGTTCCTGGAAGAATTCCCGAAGATCACACAAACGTTAAGCAGAGTTAGGTCAGGTGTTAGTCGTTAGGGGAGCGGGATAATTGGAATGTGGAAGCGTGCAGTGTCCCTGCTCCGTCTGACCTGTTTGTCTGAAAATGAGAAATTCTCTGTGTGTGTTTGTGTGTGTAATGTAGTTAATCTTGACATTGCCTTATAAGGAACACAGCGCTCTTTTGCTGGCACAGAACCTGAGGGAGAGATCTGTCGACTCGCACTACATCGACTTTCAGCTCTTCAGCCATTTTGAACTAAAAATGTATATCTGTATTATTTACACAGTTAATATCAGATATAAAATTGTAGTGTGCCCATGTGTTTGTGTGTGTATGAGAAAGAGAAGAGAGAGAGCGAGAGAGAGAGCTCGTCTTTGTTGAGATTTGGAGGACGTCCAAGCAGACGTGGGCTTGTTTAGTCCTCCACACTCTGTAAGTCTGAGATTCTGTTTTTGGATCTGCATTTTATCCGATCTTAAAGATGAAATGTCTGACGTTTCCTGGACAAAGCTCCTGCTCACATCTGGGCTAATATTTTCCAGACAGGGTGCTATACTCTGGACAGACATGCTTGATAGAGTATAATTTCTGGACAGAGGTGATAGCAGCTGGATGAAGTATCAGATAGTACCCAGTTGTTTCTGGGTAAAGAAAGATCTGTAGCAGCAGCTGGATGGCTGATATCTTAGAGTGTCTGGGTGAAGTCTGATTACCGCTGGATGAAAAGTCTGATGCAGTTATGCATCAGACTTCAAATCTGTCTGAATGCAGCAGGACAAAGTCTCATGTAGAATATATTGTATTGTCACTTAACAAAGATGTCTGTCAAAAGACACAGCAAGACAGGAGCAGAGAGCTATAGAGAGAGAGAAAGGCAAAGGGAATAGAGGAAAAAAGAGCAAAAGAGAAACAGAAAAGAAAGAGATATAATGAGAGAGATACAGAGGAAAAATACAGTTATCTACAGAGAAAGAGAGATATGCAGAGAGAGAGAGAGAGAGACAGAGAGATTCCAAAAGAGTGAGGGTGATACAGAGAAAGAGAAAATCGAGAGAGAGAGGTCCATATGAGACGCTTACATGCATTTTTCAGTAAATGAAATGGGAACACTATGCTTGACAGCCTGTACCTGCCAGGACCCACACACACACACACACACATACACACACACACGCACACCTGGAAACCTGCAGGAAGAACATTCTTTCATCACTCTCTCTCACTCTTTTCCAGGAGTGCTGTGTAATCAGAGTGCCGCTCTGAGCTCCGAATCTCACTTAGGACTGGAGCTGCACTGCACATGAACACTCAAACACACAAACGCACATGTACATACACCTGCTTATAAAGTATGCATGCACATACCCATTCACACACGCGCACACGCACAAACAGGCGCACACACATGCAGACACACACACACACACACACACACACACACACACACACACACACACACACACACACACACACTCAGCACACAAACACATGTACACTGTTTGTTTCTTTCTGATATGAAACAACATGGACTGAGCTGATGTAGAGAGAATGCGACCTTTAGTGACAAAATGATGTCATTAGGCCCCTTAAGCTCCCTGAGTGGCGTAGCAGTAACAAGCTCGACCCATCACTCGGAGATTGCGAGGACGATTCTGTATGCTGTAGCCTCCCGCAGCTGAGAGCCTAGAGAAAACATAAATGATTGACCGAGGCGAGGAATGTGAGGCACTTGATGCTCTCCCATCGATCATAGCTCTAGCCAATCATGGGTGTCTGTGAACTCACGCAAGCAGAAGGAACAGATAGCACTTTGCTCCGCTCAAAAAAGTTGAAAAAAGACGCAGTAACGTGAAAAATGTGTCTTCGTCCCCCTGGTTGGTAGTTGCAGCCTTGATGGATGAGTGCCCTAATAATGGGTGGGAATTGCCTAATTTAGTCGTAGGCAATTCCCACCCGTCATTAAGGCAGACAATAAATTAAATAAATAATGTAATTAAATTCACAGTAGTTTCAACTTGACGTTGCACTCACAAATTAAAAACTTGACTGAAATGAACACTTCAGTATCTGTCAGAAATAAATAATGTGCTTAAAAAAATTGTATGGGCTTGTGCAATAATGATCTTACTATATAAGACATGTTTTATCTGTCTTTCACACCTATCAAATGCTATATTAAGTATTTAGTTTTAAATTAAAGCAAAAATTACAGAAAATCACTCTGATTGGTTCCTTAAGATCACGCTAGCCAATCAGAGTGGGACAGTACAGAAAGAAGTAAACATCCACCATGTATATCAAACACAGAAGAAGATCTGTGAACAAGACGCCATATTTTTGGTGCAACCATTTGACACACAACAATAAAAACAATCAAATTTGCCACAAACCAAAAGAAAAACCCAATAAATTATTTAAATGGAAACCAAACTATCAAACTAGCTTCTGATGTACCACAAAGCCACGCCTTCAAATATCAGACCACGCCCCTTCTCTTTTTTAGCCTTTTAGATCCAGAGAGAGAGAAATACAGCTGCCATCATAGTAATAACATGTTTGAAGTAAAGACAAAGACATCATCCAGTGCTGTCATTACACACACACACACACACACACACACACCAAATTGCTCCTTGTCCTTGGCTGACCCACAGCTGTCTTTTATAATT
>JAAGKR010004534.1:475-10955 GCA_011419295.1 Clarias macrocephalus | reverse complement strand
AGAGAGAGAGAGAGAGACAGAGAGATTCCAAAAGAGTGAGGGTGATACAGAGAAAGAGAAAATCGAGAGAGAGAGGTCCATATGAGACGCTTACATGCATTTTTCAGTAAATGAAATGGGAACACTATGCTTGACAGCCTGTACCTGCCAGGACCCACACACACACACACACACATACACACACACACGCACACCTGGAAACCTGCAGGAAGAACATTCTTTCATCACTCTCTCTCACTCTTTTCCAGGAGTGCTGTGTAATCAGAGTGCCGCTCTGAGCTCCGAATCTCACTTAGGACTGGAGCTGCACTGCACATGAACACTCAAACACACAAACGCACATGTACATACACCTGCTTATAAAGTATGCATGCACATACCCATTCACACACGCGCACACGCACAAACAGGCGCACACACATGCAGACACACACACACACACACACACACACACTCAGCACACAAACACATGTACACTGTTTTTTTCTTTCTGATATGAAACAACATGGACTGAGCTGATGTAGAGAGAATGCGACATTTAGTGACAAAATGATGTCATTAGGCCCCTTAAGCTCCCTGAGTGGCGTAGCAGTAACAAGCTCGACCATTCACTCGGAGATTGCGAGGACAAATTGTATGGGCTTGTGCAATAATGATCTTACTATATAAGACATGTTTTATCTGTCTTTCACACCTATCAAATGCTATATTAAGTATTTAGTTTTAAATTAAAGCAAAAATTACAGAAAATCACTCTGATTGGTTCCTTAAGATCACGCTAGCCAATCAGAGTGGGACAGTACAGAAAGAAGTAAACATCCACCATGTATATCAAACACAGAAGAAGATCTGTGAACAAGACGCCATATTTTTGGTGCAACCATTTGACACACAACAATAAAAACAATCAAATTTGCCACAAACCAAAAGAAAAACCCAATAAATTATTTAAATGGAAACCAAACTATCAAACTAGCTTCTGATGTACCACAAAGCCACGCCTTCAAATATCAGACCACGCCCCTTCTCTTTTTTAGCCTTTTAGATCCAGAGACAGAGAAATACAGCTGCCATCATAGTAATAACATGTTTGAAGTAAAGACAAAGACATCATCCAGTGCTGTCATTACACACACACACACACACACACACCAAATTGCTCCTTGTCCTTGGCTGACCCACAGCTGTCTTTTATAATTGAATAATTGCATTTAGATTTCTCTGCATGTGTGTGTGTTTGAGAGATGATTTTTGTATATCCATTGTTATGCTATTGTGTAACAATGGACAATGGACTCACTGTTCAGATTGAGTAATGTGTGTGTGTATGTTGGTAGATTCCCAGACAGAGTTGGCAAACTATGAAATAAAGAAGTCAGAGGGTTTAAAGTTGACAAAAGTCTCAAAAGAAGTTTTTAATGAAAAGTTAAAAAGAAAACAAAAACAAACAGACAAAAAAAAGTAAAAAATGAACTCATTTTTAAAAAGTGAACCAAATAATTGAAATAATGCTATTCCTGCATTCTGTGAATTCACAACAGTACAGCTGTGGCCAAAAAGTTTTAAGAATGACACAAATATAAATTTTCACAATAAATTTTTCTGCTGCTTCAGTGTTTTTAGATCTTTTTGTCAGATGTTACTCTGATATACTGAAGTATAATTGCAATCATTTCATAAGTGAACAAGGCTTTTATTGACATCTACATTACATTTATGCAGAGTCACTATTTTCAGCAATGACCATTCTTTTTCAAGACCTCAGTTTTCAGTTCTCCCTGGCATGCTGTCAATCAACTTCTGGGCCACATCCTGACTGATGGCACTCCATTCTTGCATAATCACTGCTTGAAGTTTGTCAGAATTTGTGGGTTTTTGTTTGTCCACTCACCTCTTGAGGATTGACTACATGTTTCTCAATGGAATTAAGGCCTGGGGAGTTTCCTGGCTGTGGATCCAAAAATTTGAGGTTTTGTTCCCTGAGTCACTTGGTTATCACTTTTGCCTTATGACAAGGTGCTCCATCAAGCGGGAAAAGGCATTTTTCATCACAAAATTGTTCTTGGATTGCTGGGATGTTTTTTGTGCCATCCTTGGGCAAAATTGTGAGTGAGCCCACTCCTTTGGGTCAGGAGCAACCCCACACATGAATAGTCCCAGGATGCTTGGCATGACAATGACACAAGTCTGATGGTAGCGCTCAGCTTTTCTTCTTCTGACAAGCTTTTTTTTCCCCCCCCAAACAATCGGAAAGGGCATTCATCAGAGAAAATTACGTTACCCCTGTTCTCAGCAGACCAATCCCTGTAGCTTTTGCAGAATATCAGTCTGTCCTTGATGTTTTTTCTGAAGAGAAGTGGCTTCTCTGCTGCCCTTGCTGACACCAGTCCATTCTCCAAAAGTCTTTCACTCACACCTGCCTGCTGCCATTCCTGAGCAAGGTCTGCACTGGTGATACCCTGATCCCAGAGCTGAATCAACTTTAGGAGACTGTCCTGGTGCTTGCTGGGCTTTCTTGGGTGCCCTGAAGCCTTCTTCACAACAATTCAAACTCTCTTCTTGAAGTTCTTGATGATCCAATACCTGGTTGATTTAGGTACAATTTTAGTAGCAGCAATATTCTTGCATGTGAATCCCTTTTTGTGCAAAGCAATGATGACTGCACATGTTTCCTTACAGTTAAGCATGGTTCACCGAGGAAGAACAATAATTTCAAGCACCATCCTCCTTTTAAAGCTTCCAATCTGTTATTCTAACTCAATCAGCTTTGTCAACACTCGTCAACACTCTCACCTGTGTTAACAGTATAATCGCTGACATGATGTCAGCTGGGCCTTTTGTAGCAGGGCTAAAATGCAGTGGAAATGTTTTTGTTTTGGGGTTAAGTTCATTTTCATGGCAAAGAGGGACTTTGTAATGAATTCTAAGTTCTATTCTAGTTAAAAATATAATATTGTAATATTAGAAATGTAAATGAATTGGTACTCTAGACCTTAATCTATGGAGGAACCAGGGGTCATATATATCAGATTGTGTGGTGTGTTCCTTCAGCATGTGTCCATCATCACCCACCACCGCCATTAGGACATTAGAAAGTAAAAAGAACCCAATAAAACATAAAAAAATTACATTGTAGTTAAAAACAAAACAGATATAGTAGCAAATTTGAAATGTATCTGCTTTTTATCTAGATATTAAAAATATGAAGGAACTAATTAGACACTAAAAGTCAAAAATAATTTTGTTAGAAATTAAAAGTAAAAAGAAATTGATTGGACATTAAAATTAACAGAAGGTGATTTAACATTAAAAGTAAAAGTCTGGTTAGACATTAAAATTAAAAGAATTTGACTAGACATTAAAAGTAAAGAAATTTGATAGAAAAGTTAAAAATAAGTTGATTAAACATTAAAAGTAAAAGGAATTTGATTAGACATTAAAAGCAAAGTAAGTTGATTAGACATTAACAGTAAAAATAACAACAGTTTTTTAAAGCATTTCACTGCATATTGTACTGTGTGTGACTGTGTATGTGAAATAAAATTAAATTTAAAATTTTGAATAAAAAAATATGTTGATTACACCTTAAAATGAAAAGAAATCGATTAAACATTAAAAGTAAAAAGACACTGATTGGGCATTAAAGTATTTGTATATGTGTATTAAAATGTATGTAAATGTTAGTTTATTGATGTTTTAATGCAGGAAAGTTCGGCTGCGTTCAGATGTGGCAAAACACATTTATTTATTCCTTATTTCTCTGTGGAGTTTCCCGCCTTGTGGCCATGCACATTTCACTACGAGAAGCAAAAATTTTATGTCATTTTCAGTAAAGTTAAAATATAATATTGTGTGTCTGTGTGTTACAGTGGTATGTCACCTGCCCTGTATGAATGGAGGGAAGTGTAACGCCAGAGATAAATGCCAGTGTCCACCGAACTTCACCGGAAAGTTCTGCCAGATGCCAACACAGAACGGCGCGAGCACCAACGTCCACACCACGCACACACTCCCACTGAGCTATGGCCACAGCCAGGGTAACACACACACAAACACACACACACACACACACACACACACACACACACACACACAATATACTGTATGGTTTTCATCCATGGATGATGTAAGTTAAACAGGTTTTGCCAATCACAGCCTCAGTCATGTGACATCACCATTGCATTGTTTCACTCCTGCAGAAGACCAACTGCATAATATAAGCCTAATGCAACCCTTGTTTTTTTTTTTTTTTTTTTTTTTTGTGTGGGTCGTTACCTGATGTTAATAAAGTTCACTAATGTGTGCTTAAACAATAAGCTAATAAAGTCAAAAGAAGCATGAAGATGTCACATGATTCTTTCTCTCTGCTCTTATTTTGCTGTCCGTCTCTCTCCCTTTCCTTTCCTTTTCTATGTCTCTCCCATTCTCACTCTGTCTGTTCTCTCTCTCTCTCTCTCTCTCTCTCTCTCTCTCTGTCTCTCTCTCTGTCTATCTCAGGTGTGGTGAATATTCATGTAAATCATCCCCCTGAAGCATCAGTTCAGATTCATCAGGTGTCTCAGGTGGACAGCAGCAGCACTGTACAGGTAATGTTCGGCAGGGCTAAGGGGTCGGCCCTAGATGTGTGGGGGCTGTGGGAGTTGGGACGGGGCTTAGCCAATGTGATGATCCCACTAACGCTTCACTGATAAATGAAAGTAATTGCATGTGAGACAGGTTTAACAGGGGTTGCATATGTGCATTTAATCTTAATATGAGTTTTTCTTTTTGTAAATTAAATTAATAACTCACTGACTGAAATTCCTCAGAAATTTCAGCAGCACAGCACGTATTCCAACCAACAGAGCTTCCTGCATTACCAACCCGTCACCTCAAAGAGCCAGCTCGGGCGCTGCTTCCAGGAAACCACTGGCATGCAGGTGTGTGTGTGTGTGTGTGTGTGTGTGTGTGTGTGTGTGTGTGTGTGTGTTCCCATAACATATTCCCATAACATATGCAGAAACATTGTGTGAACACAGTAAGAACATGTACAATTTGTCAGGAACACAGTAGAAACCAAGAAGGATGTAGCACTGCCTCCCTTGACATGGAACTGCTGCACCTTGTGGACATGTTAAACATGCTTGAAGCAAGACGAATAAGAACTTAGTAATGACTGAATTGCCCAGTTAATTGCCCAACTAACACCTCTTAGTGACTTCACTGACATACTACAAGCATGGTGCAGATGGGAAAGATTGGATGGTGTCCTGACCGGTGATTTTTATTTTATTTTTTTCAGTTTTTGACTTACTGAAGACAGATTTCGATGTGTAAATGTGACATAGAAAGCGCTTAAATGTTTTATTTGTAAATATTTTAAAGGACGGCATATTTCAGTTCAGTACACAATGTGTTAATTTCCAGTTAATAGGTGTTAAGTTCCAGGGTTAATACAGTGGAATTACGAGCATAATTCGTTCAGGAAGCGGACTCGTATTCCAAAACACTTGTAAACCAAATCAAATATTCCCATAAGAAATAATGAAAATTCAAATAATTCGTTCCACAGCCCAAAAAAATTAATACAGAAAAATAATTCATACAATATATAAAGTAAAAATAAAACAAATTAACCTGCACTTTCCCTTTAAAAAAAGTTAAAATAAATCCCAGCAGATAAGTGTTTCCGTTTGTGCGCGCAGGCGCCGTGTATTTGTGTGTGTGTGTGTGTGTGTGTGTGTGTGTGTGTGTGTGTGTGTGTGTGTGTGTGTGTAATTAGCCCTTTCCCTCGCCTCGTCTTACACAGTAAAACTCCTCCTCCCTCCCCCCCACCTTGCTTTTTAAGTTTCACAACAAACACACACACAACGGAAACACTGTTTTAATGGGAAAAAAGAAATCTCTCTAATGACACTCGCGTGGGCGCAGACTAACGGAATCACTGCTGTAAAGTAAAAAAAACAAACAAACAAACCAGCACCTTACTTTTGAAAAGAATCGCGACAGAGCAGAGTTTCCGTGTAGAGCAGAGTGTGTGTGTCTGTGTGAAGCCGGGGAGGGGGGGGGTGTAAAGGCGAGAGAGTGTGTGTGAGTGTCGGTGTGTGTGTGTGTCGGTGTCAAAAAACTTGGCACTCATAAACCAAGACATGCTCGTTTTTCAAGTCAAAATTAATAAAAAATCTTTGCTCGTCTTGCGGAACACTCGTAAACCGAGTTACTCGCAATCCGAGGCTCCACTGTATTTGCTAAAGATAAAATTTTAAATACAATGTACAATGTAAAACATTTTTTCTAAACAATTGTTTAGTTTAATTTAATTGACATCATTTAATGTAATTTAATATAAGGAAACGAGTGCTGGCCAAGACTGAAGTACTGTAGACTATAGTAAATTTGTAAGTGTAGTTTGTAAGTAAATGGGAAAGAATAAATTGTACAGCTCACTCACTCACACATCATACTGTATCACTTGTATTTAGGGTCACGGGGGGGTCCTGGAGCCTATCCCAGGAGACTTAGGGCACAAGGCGGGGTGCACCCTGAATAGGGAGGCCAATCCATCGCAGGGCACACACACTCACACACTACAGGCAGTTTGGGAACGCCAATTAGCCTAACCTACATGACTTTGGACTGTGGGAGGAAACCGGAGTACCCAGAGGAAACCCACCAAGCACGGGGAGAACATGCAAACTCCATGCACACAAAGACGGGAATCGAGCCTGGCCGGGGATCGAACCCAGACCCTGGAGGTGTAAGGCGACAGTGCTGACCACTACACGACTGTGCCACGCATCTAAATCAAATTTTTATTAAAAATGTTGTATACAATTCAAGAACTATATACTGTATATTATATCAAACAGAGTCTAGTTACAAACCAGATAAAATACTAAACTTTAACAATAAGAAGTAACACATTCAGTACTGTTGTTTCATTGCTTTTCTTAAAACTGTATGTCCTAAAGTCTTTTATTTCAGACTTTTTTTCTATATGTTTATAGCTACTTTTAGTGTTATGGAACATCTGCGAGATGTATTAGTTCCTGTTCAGGTTTAAGTTATAGCAGCTATAAACAGTCGCTCCCTCACCAGCTGCTCTTTTCTCTCTTCTGAAGTTAATAAGACAAAAAAATATCCAGCTTACAAAGACTGAAAGCGCTCTTATTCAGTAACACACTCCATATCTAATGTCCAGCGATTCCTCCGGACTCTCTAATAGCACTGCATATGCGTTTACTGTACAGGACTTCTTACATCCAGATGTTTATCAGCCCTGATCAATCTCCTGTCAAAGGGAAACAAATGGCAAAAAAAAAAAAAAAAAAAGAAGTGAAAAAGTTTTCCGGTGTTTTTCTCACGAAGGACGATGAGTTCATCCATCAGCTCCATCCAGCAGGTAAGTGCAGCTCGCTGACAGAAGAAGGAGAAAAATGGGGAGCAGTCACTGCCTTGAGGTCTCCGATGCTGGAAAATTCATGCAATCTTTCGGCGCTACGCCTGTGTCCTCTACTCAGACCCATCTCTCCAGTCAGGCAGAACGGTGCATTCGATCTGTCCTTAATATCAGACAGAGCTATTTATATCATGAGATTTTTATTTGGAGAGCACAAAAAGGTACACTTAAATTGTTTAGTTTTATTTAAAAGTAGCGCCATCAATCATGCAAATGAGCATCATTATTAATATTATTATTATCATTAATAATAATAATAATAATAATAATAATAATAATAGTGATAATTATGGGATGGCACAGCTCAGTGTCTGTGTATCTATGTAAGTCTGTATAGTTTTAAAGCCGCCATCATTTATATTTTAATTTCCTATGAATATATGATCAGACTACGGTTGTAGGGGAAAGCTTCACCGAGAGCATATGGAAGTCTTCGCAGCTTTGGATATTGCATACGCACGATAACATTATAACACGATTTTCACCATAAGCCCATTTTCCGTTGTTTGATATCCCGTGAATGGATGGATGGATGAATCTCTTTATGGGAAATGTATTGAGGCAGAATCCATCTCCAGTCGTTTATAATGTCACTCACGGGAACGGAGCATCCAGGTGAAGCTAAATAAGGGGAAAAGAAAAGAAATGGAAGAAAAGAAAAGAATAAATCCACCCTTGAGACAGAAAGACAAGAAATAGGACGTGGGTTACCAGTGTGGTAAGTGTTATTACGGCACGGTGGCTTAGTGGCTAGCATTGTCGCCTACTGTAGGCACCGCTAGGCTTCGGGTCCGATTCCCACGCCAGGTCTTTGTGCAATGTTCTTCCCGTGCTTGGTGGGTTTCCTCTGATTATTTCTGGTTTCCTCACACTAACCTGCATGTCCAGAGACAGAGTCCAGAGACATGGAGGTTAGACTAATTGGCGTTCCCACCACCAAAATGGGAACAACTACAATGGTCACCATCGGTCCCTCATTGGACTATAGAAGTTTCTAGATGGATGGATGGAAATGTTGCTAACATAAAAAGTGTGATAAGACCTTTTTCACTTTTTCATGCTGCTGTTCGGCAGAGCTGAAGCGATTAATTACAGCGATCAGTCTGAGGATCTTTGGCAGGGTTTCACTATATATCACGGCTAGTACAGGAGATTTGCCTTTTTTTTTCGTATCTTTTCAAGAATAATTGCTGAAAATTCAATTGCATAAAAAATATATATATTCAAAACCCATCTAAATCCAGAGAAACCTGGAACAGAGTGAGAAAGCACAAAGACGCTGAAGCAATATGACACCTACTGTAGCTGTGAAAAACACACTGATACTCTAGTGATGATAAATTCCAGTTGCATTAAGCAATATTAAAAAAATAAAATCAATCACTTGAGTAAAAGCTTCACTCAAGATAAGAAAGTTATAGTAGTTATGGTACATTCACTATAACTTTTAATATGTATAGAGGAATATGTTAATGCACGGTATCGTACTGTAGATGCGTTAGGAATAAATCACCCCCGTGTCACGGCGTGATAGGAAAATAATGACCAATATGATGAAGCAAGGTTGCTATCACACACATATCTGTTCCAGGGTTGAATCTGAAATAGCATCAAATGCAAAGCTACAGTAGTGTGTTGTGTGCGGTGTAGAAGCTCTTGTTCCACACAACAAGTCGTGTCCTTGATCAGGGGTTAGAGAGGGATTTGGGATTCAGCCGTGTGTTAGGAGCTGGTTGGTTCATAACTAACAGTAATGAAAGATCAAAACACAAGAACAAGGCCGGTCCAGAGGCAATTCGGAATTTGGGCCTCCGAGTGGCGCAGTTCGATTCCCGGGTGACGCTGTAACCTCTCGCAGCCGGAGGTCTTGATAGAGCCGATTGGCCGAGCTCTCTCAGAGGGGAGGGATGAGAGGTACTTAGTGCTCCTCCCACATTAATCACAAATCTCCAGCCAATCAGGGGCGTCTGCGAGCGGAAGGAGCGGATGGCGCTGTCCTCCGAGTGTGTTACTGAGTGGTAGTAGTAGCCTTGTTGTGTAGCCCCCTAGTGCCAGGGAGGAATTGGACACGACTAAATTAGAGAGAAAATCGGGAAAAAATCCCCCCCCCCAAAAAAGAAAGAAAATGGGTTTTGGCAGGCAGCTGCTCTCTGCCCAGACCGTACTGGCCGTGGAGGTCTGTGGTAATTACCATTGTTTTTATTCCTATTTTGCCACCGTGGTAGGACCTCCAGTCAACATTCACACATGCATTCACACACTACGGCCAATTCGGGAACGCCAGTTAGCCTAATCTGCATGTCTTTGGACTGTTGGAGGAAACTGAATTACCCGGAGGAAACCCACCAAGCACAGGGAGAAGATGCAAACTCCATGCATGCAGACCCGCGATGGGAATCGAACCCAACACCCTGGAGATGCTACCCACTATTCCACCGTGTCGCCATAACTACACTTAATGTTCCATAAACAAATTCCTTTTGTCTTTTTTTTCCTCTCATAAACAAGACAAAAAAGGTCATCACTTTAGTAACGTTCCTGTAAAAACTGGCACTGGAGACTCCTTCCGTAAAATTTTTAACAAACGTCTCCTTCACCAAATCAACAGTAAAAGAAAAAAAACGATACTGTATAACAGAGCTGCTGTTAATAGAAAATAAATCGACACCTTTCCCTTTCGACCAATCAGAAGTGAGTACTTAACAACACTGTAGAAAATAAGGATTGCCACCACACATTCATTATTCGAGTATTAAGTTTGATACAAGAAGCTCGTACGTGAGCTAAGAAAGTCTGATTAGACAACATCGTGAATTGTTGAAAACATCCATATAATCAGTAAGGATACTTATATTTATTCCTATATACAGTAGTATAGTATGGTATGGTATGGTATAGTATAGTATAGTATAGTATAGTATAGTATAGTATAGTATAGTATAGTATATAGTATAAACACTTATATAATGCAGTAAGGATACTTATATTTATTCTTATATACAGTAGTATAGTATAGTATAGTATAGTATAGTATAGTATAGT
>JAAGKR010004533.1:42619-60136 GCA_011419295.1 Clarias macrocephalus | reverse complement strand
GTCTTACGATCCGCCACGCCTACTTCGATCAAAGAATGCAGGCTGCCTGTCAGTACCACGTATTATTAAAACTACAGCAGGGGGCAGAGCTTTTTCTTACAAAGCCCCAAAGTTATGGAATAGTCTTCCTATTAATGTTCGGGACTCAGACACAGTCTCAGTGTTTAAGTCTAGGCTAAAAACTTATTTACTGTATTTAGCCAAGCATTTTTGTAAATAGATTAGCCTTAGGTAAAGGAGCAGATCTGGGGGACTCATGGACGTAGAGTATTCTAGTGAACTGGTATGTTTAGATGCTGTCCTCCCCACTCTCATTGATCACTCAGGTTTGTTGACGGTGAGGTGATTGGTTGCTTTACATCTCAGGGAGCCCTCATGTTTGTGTTTCCTTCTGGCTCTCCCTTTTAGTTATGCTGTTATAGTTAGTCCTACCGGAGTCCCTGCTTGCACTTTGCACTAATATACATTCACCTTATACATGTTGACTGTGACCTTACCTAACTGCCATCTCTCCTTAGTTTCTGTTCTCCTTTTCTGCTCTCTCTCTCTCTCTCTCTCCCTCTCTCCTTTCTCTCTCTCTGTCTCTCTGTCGAGCTATACATGTTCGCTACTGAGTTGCCAGTGATCCAGACCCCTCTGCCCTCTGGAGCCGTCTAACCCATCCTGGAGTCCTGCTTCTGGTTGGAGATCTCGTCGCATGGATGCCCCGTGTGGTCTGCCTGGATTCGTATGGTGGCTGGGGATGGTTTCCATTAAGACTCTCCTATCATCGATTGATGCTCTGGGGACCTGTGACTTCAGTTGTTCAATAGCTCAGGACTGGAATCTCGTACAGTCTACCTGAGCCTCCAGGAACAAACTGGACTCCTTTTAATTTAAATTATAACACATCTCCTGTTACACTGAACTTCCAGTCTTACACATTATTATGCTCATCAATCCCTGCTATCCGTTATCACCCAGATGAGGATGGGTTCCCTGTTGAGTCTGGTTCCTCTCAAGGTTTCTTCCTATTACCATCCCAGGGAGTTTTTCCTTGCCACCGTCGCCCTCGGCTTGCTCATCAGGGACAATCCTATTATTTTGATTCATACACATTGCATACAGACTTACTTCTTTTTCTTGTGTAAAGCTGCTTTGTGACAATGTCAGTTGTTAAAAGCGCTATATAAATAAAATTGATTTGTCTTGACCTTAATTTTTAATCATTACTTATATACACTGGCTGGGCAAAAAAAGGTCACTATTTCAGAAGGGTCTAATTATTGGTCTGCATCAAGCAAAGTAAACAACTAAGGAGATTTGAAATTACTGGAACTGGGTTCTTCAACACATTATGGAAAAACATCATGACTGGAGAACACTTAAACACTTGGTGAAATTGCATGGTAAAAAAAAAAAAAAAAAAAACTACTGTTAAAGCCATAGTTCTCACACACAATGTGATGATGTGACAATGTGACAATAAAATGAAGTCAGCTGATGACCTGAATGTATTGGATGACCAGGTTATCACATCAATACAATTTTTCTTCCCTGATGAAAGACTTCCACATTTTCACTCATGAACTAGCCTTCACATTGTGTGCTGTAACCAGAGGTAAAAGGTGATTGAATTAAATATTGGCATGGCAATATTTTGACAAGGCAGTGTAGTATGTAACTAGTATATATAAAGTATTATACCAGCTTCCAACTACTGGAGATATTAATCCCATTTTTTTTTTTGGTGGACTTTAACATAATTTCACATTTTGATCCTCAATGTATGAATATTTTTCAAGTTGTTATTCTGACAAAGTTTACTACATACCGGAACTTTTGCTGGCTTCACTTTAGCTACTGTTTGGACTGGTTTTGAATTTCGGTTGCCAAGTATTTTGTGTTTGTTTCTAATTGTCTGGTTTTGTTATTTACTGTATATTAATATACAAAGTTTTGTATATTATATTTTGTTGTTTGAATAGATAAACACACACACACACACACACACACACACACACACACACACACACACACACACACACACACACACACACACAAAAATTGCCTTGACCCCATATAGTAACTTCTGGACAATTTGCTTTAAAAAAAAAAAAAGAAAAAAGGGTGCAATGTAAAATAGAAAGTGTTCAATATTATAAACATTACCTTGTACAATTTGTTTCCTCTCTTTTATTCATACAGGTCATCATGGCACAATAAAAATAACACTGTTTGCTATTAAATGGAAATGTACACCTTAAAAGTGCCAACGTCTATTATTAGCACAATAACACACCAGCACTCCCTTGTGTGACTGGATACTATCTCGAACTGAGATATAAATAACTATCTTTTATCAGGGATTTCAGACTTACTATTTCATCATTTAAAGCTAAGCAAGAGTGATTGATGAAACTTTTTGCCTTTCTGTACGATTCAAATGGTAAGTCTTAAATATAAGGCTTTGAAACAGTATAAGTCTTGTACAGTTTAGCACACCCTTGTGAATGTAGCCTTTTCTTAGTTCATGAGGTCACCTTGCCTTGTGAAATGACCGCATTAATGATAAATATACTATTTTACATTGTATAAGATACATTTAAGACATGACAAAACATTAACATCATCTTTAGTTAATGAAGCATGTGTTATGCCTCCTGTACTGTTTTTTCTCTTTTTCTTGGTTGCTAGTATACTGTATTAAGCATATGATGTTTTTCTTGATGCTGATGATTACCAAGTCACTAAAAACACATACCATAGTATTTCTGGCATCTTTACCCACACTGCGAAAAAAAAGATGCTGTTTAGATTTAAATAAGCAAATACTTAAGATTATTTAAGGGTATATAGTATTACTTAGTATTAGCCTTGGACACCCTGTCACAAGTTCACTGGTTTTCCTTGATGGCATTTTGCTTTTGGTATCTCCTCTCCACTGCAGACCAGGAACATCCCACAAGAGCTTCAGTTTTCTGCTTCCAGCACATCAACTTCAGCAAAAAAGATTCATTTGCTGCCTAGTACAGTACATCTCACCCACTTCCAGTAGCCATTTTAATAAGATGTAAAAAAATTTTTAGCTACTGTGAGGAGGGCCAAATTGTAATGGCTAGTCAACTAGGTCAGAGCAATTCCAAACTGTAGCTTTTGTGGGATGTTCCCAGTCTGTTCCCAGTCAATACGTTCCAAAAGTGATCCAAGGAAGGAAAACCGGTGAACTAGTGATGGGTTCATGGGTAGTCAAGGCTCACTGGGGAACATGGAGAAGGAAAGTTGGCCTCTGTAGTCCAATCGAATGGAAGAGCTACTGAAGCTCAAATTGAGGAAATGGTTAATGCTGGTTCCAGTAGAGATGTCAGAACGCACAGGTCATTACCGTTTTGGTGGCGAAGGGGGACCTACTCAATATTACAGGCCACAAAATTGTAAATGTTGTCCTATAATAAATGCAATTGCTTCTATTTTTCACAGAACTATGTCACGGCAGCAAAAGCAAGAAAAACAGCAAGAGCAACAGTTACCGCTCCATCAAAGAATGGCAGTATTTCACGACAGTCCCGGAGTTAGACAGGCAAGCAGTAAAGGAGGTGGTGCATGTAAAAGAAAGAAAGGTGAAGAAGAACCACATAGTTCTTCCACCACATCTCTTCATGTTGAAAGAGAACTTACTAATGCTTGCCATAATGTAACTCCATTTTTTACCCCATACCCTCCATACTCTGACACCTGCCACAATCAAGAGCTCACCTCATTTCTCCTCCCGTCCTTCTGTGACTCTCTCTTCAGCTCATTTTGTAGTTTAAAGGAAAAAGGACTACTGTTGGACTGCAGCTTAAAGCTTCTTGGTAATTCTCACAGGGCTCATCAATTGGTGCTTGCTGCTGTCAGTAAAAAGGCCGAGGAGTGGCTGTGCTCCCAGGTTAAGGAGGTGAATTTGTCTGATGTTGGAGGAGTCGGGTGTCATTTAACTTGTGTAGGCCTGAGCTGTCTGAAGACTGTGGAGAAGTCAATATGAATTATACAGAAGCCAGAGATTCGGAGGAGATTCTGACGGCTTGCAGGTGTTTAGGAGTGGATCGACTCGCAGAGGTGTGCAAGGCAGAGATTCCACCCACTGGGATGCCAGAGAGGGAACAAAGCCTGCAGATGATCAGGACACTGTGGGAGAGACGTGTTGGTTGTGATGTTATCATGGAGGTAGATAGTGGAGAGCGTTTCCCTGGTAATCAAAGTTTTACTATTACAAATATTTAGAACTGACTATTATTGCACAAGCATAAAAGGTATTGTATATACCTGCATTTTTTTTCGTTCCATCTCTCCCTCAGCCCATCGTATTATACTTGCTGCTGCAGGAGACTATTTTAGAGCCCTGTTTTGCAGTGGATTACGTGAGTCAATAGAGGAAGTGGTGTGTTTGCACGGCATGTCATCATGGGTGCTGGAATCCCTGCTGGAGTTCATGTATTCTGGAAAGTTGAAGCTCGGCTGGCAGAACATCTGGGACCTTACAGAAGCATCTGTGCAATTCCAGCTACAAGGGGCCCAAACACTATGCTCTGACTTTCTACATGACCATATGAATGATGCTTCATGTTTGGAAACTCTGTTTCTAGCTGAGACCTATGGGCTGCAGCATCTTGGTAGGGCAGCAGAGGAGTACACTTTAGCCCACTTTCAGCAAGTTTCAGAGAGAGAGAATTTTAAATATCTGACCTGGACCCTACTGGAACGTCTGTTGGAGACGGATGAGCTGTGTGTAGACTCTGAGGTAAGTTAACTGACAAATGTACTGGCTGAAATGGTAAAAATATACAATATGTAGTAGTTTTAATCCACCCATCCATCAAGGAACCTCTGTAGTCCAACTAGGAACCGTGGAAGCCAATGGAGACCATTGTATTTATTCCCATTTTTACAACCATATCATTCACACATTCAGGGCAATTTGGGAAAGCCAGTTAGCCTAATCTGCATGTCTTTGGGAGGAAACCCACCAAGCTTGGGGAGAACATGCAAGCACCATGCACACAGACCCGAGGAGGGAATCAAACATAGACCATAGAGGCAACAGTTAGGCGACAGTGCTAACCACCAAGCCACTGTGCCGCCAGTAGTTTCAATATAAGCTGTAGTGACAGGATACTAGTAAAATTTCAAACTAACTATTACTCACGTCACTTCACTTGCATCATTCGCTCATCAGTGTCTTTGTGATTCCTCCTTTGTGATTACAACAGTACTTTCCTACCTTCTCCTAAGGTGTGTTGGGTTTTCACAAGAAGGCTCCATATTCACTTTTACCAAAGCCACAATGAAGTGGTAACTAAATGAATGAATGAAAACATTAATGAAGACGATTATGTCCCTCTTTCTCAAGGTGGTGGTGTTCAGGGCCTTAATGAGTTGGGTTGAAGAGGATAAGGAAAACAAGCTGGCAAATTTACCAAGGCTTCTCCAGAGAGTCCGCTTCCCACTAATGAGTCTACAAGAGCTAGAGGAGGTACTGTATGTTAGTATAAACTGTGAGATAATTAATTATTTATCTTCACCAACTGTATAACTTGGGGCTATCCAAGTGAACCATCCACAGTCATCTTTACAAAATGGTTTGATTAACGATGTGGCGACATTCTCAGCAGCAAGAATGGGCAGATGGGTCAAACACCTCTATTTCCAGAATCTTTGTGGGCTGCAGAGATGTTTGCGACCTGCAGAGCACACAGATTATTACTGTTTTGGTGGCAAAAGGGGGTACTTCTCAATATTAAGCAGGTTGTTATAAATGTTTCATATTTTACATTGCCATGGACCGAAAGGTTGCCATCCAAGAAAAAAGCCGCTTTTCTAAAATTTATAGAGGTTTGCAAAGTACACAAATACTTTAAAAGTAGGCTTCTCCATTTAAAATTCTATTTGAACAAAAGTACAAAAGTACTTAACTTCAAATTTACTCTATCAAAAATACCAAGATTGTGAAAAATGTACTTAAGCACAGGAACAACTGTAAATTGACTTAGTTACCTTACACATTCTATCTTTAGACTCAACAAATGCTGTAGCTGACCATATGGACAAAGAAAAGGCCTTTTGGGGAAAAGGTCTAAAAAGAGGAATGTTTTGGAGGAAAAGAAGTAAGGCATTCTGCCCCAAGGACACTGACATGGTGGCGGTAGCATCATACATTGGGGTTGTTTTGCTGCCAGTTCCACTGGTGCACTGTACAAAATAAATACAATAATGTAAAATGAGAACTACCTTATTGTCATCATTACCTCAAATATGAACCATATACTTAGAACTTTGAAGAAATTTAATGCTTCAATGGGACAATGATGTTAACATTGGTTATGGAATTTAAAGATTAACAATTGAAATTTTTTTGGCTCAACATTATGGAAAATGTATGTGATATTTTTATAAACAGGTCTGTTTCATGAAACCTACAAATTTAATTCAATACTACCTATTTTATGAAGTAATCAACCAGAATTATACCAGAAGTTTGCTGGTGGCTACAAAAAGCATCTGTTAAAGATCATTCAATCAAATATGAGGCATGGTGTACATATATTGTTGACCAGGAGCTGATTTTAGAGAACCAAAAAAATACAGTAAATCAGAATTTTACAATTTTTACAGAATTTTATAACTGATGCAACTCACCTATTTACATTCTGTTTTTACAGGTTGCAAGATGCACACTGCTGTGTCGGAATGCAGAAGGAAGGGAAACCTTACAGATAGTGAGAAAACTCCTAGAAGGCAACCAGGGAACAATAGGACGGAAACCACGTACCCCAAATCAGGTATCACATGCATGGTGCCACACACCAGGTTAAGGTTATTTTCAACTATCTTGGCCAAGTAAATATAAGCAGATTACTTTGTAAAAAAAAAATAATTAAGGCTTAAGGTACGATGTACACATACATTTTCAGTCATGATTTTTTTTAAATTTCAAAATGGCCTTGAGTATTTTTTTACAAACTGTAACTAATCTTAATTAAAGACGATAGTTAACTACTTATATGAAAATCAGATTTTACTAAGAGAAATTGTAGAAAGAGAAATAAGTTATTGCTGGACTGAAGAAGCTTTACCAACTGTTTTTTTTTTTTTCTAGATTTGCTCAGAAATCTGGGCTAGATATTGATAGGCAAGTTATTTGTGATAATATATTTAGTGTGGATATGGAGAATGATTTTATTATACAGTATGTAAAGAGTTTATAGTGTTATATATTTATTTCTTTAATGGCTGCACTGAAAGCAACAGTAATTAAATATGGTGTGTTGATAAACAAATCAGTCCCATTCTGGTTTTCAGATTAGAAACATTAAATTGTTTAATAACACAGTATGATTGAATGGGAAGTACTACAGTCAAGCAGTTATGGTACTATTGATTGTGAATATAAAAAATATTTAGCATATTGTGCTGCATGTTTTTGAGGATGTGCCTTGAACCTCAGCATCCCAATTACAGTTACACAGGGGCAGAACCACAGTTTTTGACCAGATAATGGCATAACCACACCATACTATATTATATTATTAATCAGCTTATGGACTGATAGAAGCGACAATTAAGGGCTGGTAAGATTTAGCATATCAACTAATTTTTATAGTGATATGCCTTAGACTGGAATAGGGTCAATCTGAAATCAGCAGGCCCCATGAAATTTTTAATTGCTCCAATGTCTAATTTTTAGGCTCCCTAGCAAATTGAAGAATTTTTCTGATTCTTCTCACTAACAAGTCCCAACCTGTGTGTTCTCTTGTGTATTTCATGTATTTTACTGTAGATTTTTTTTCTTTAACAAACAAGTTGTTGCTTCTTAGCTCCAGAGCTTTTGGTTAGCATCTCGCCTCTGGTCCGTGTGCACAGAGAGTGCATGTTTCACTCCTTTTATACCTTTTATACAATCTTTGGAAAAAAAATCCAAAGAAATGATCTGGGATAAGGTTGTATCCATTTCTTGCAGTTAAAAAGGGTGTATATATATATATTATATATATAGTTCTATGATCACAGCTGGTTTTGTTATTTGTGTTGTATTATTGTGTCATATTCTGTGCATTGAGAGGTTCACATTATTCTACTTTTCTCGCTTGAAGGTCTTGGTGTTGGTGGGAGGGGACAGCGTGAACGACAACTTTGAGCGTCGAGAACCAAACTGTTCCCTGTGGTTCGCTCAACGCTTTTTAAAAGGAGAAGGACTTATTCGGACTATAGAATGGGAACCTGTGGCTCAGCTCCCAGAACCCCCACGACTTCGTCACTGCGTGTGTGTGCTCAATAACATATTATACATACTAGGAGGACGCAAGTACTATGGAAAACTGGATATACTCAAATCTGTAGTGAGGTAAAATACATGGATGTAGCGGTTTGATAATTTGACAGTAATGCAATGCTGTAATATAAGAAAAGGAAGTGCAAGTTATCTGTATGAGTAGCAGCAACTACTGTAAATAAGAATACTACAAAAATTGGTCATAAGGCAAGATCTTAATGCAAAAAATACTGTTTATACTGTGAATTATTGTTCAGTTTAAATATAATCCTAAATTTCTTATCTGAGATATACTGAGAGTATAAATCTGTTTCAGATTCATCCCTGCTGAGAGTAAATGGGAGTGTTTGCCTGATATGCGAAGTGCCAGAGACTATTTTGCTGCTGTGTGTTGGAGAGGAAAGGTGTTGGTTTTGGGAGGCAACCATGATGATACAAATTACCTGGATTCTGTGGAGTGTTACACACCTGAAGACAACACATGGAGGTACACGTTGAGTAATTTTAAATAGATTTATTAACAAACTGCAAATAAAAAATTGCTCCAAACACTTAATGTTCTACAATTTCACATCATTCCAATAGTGACCCTTCTGAGATTTTACATGATAGGGCTCACTAGACAACATTTTCATTCATACTAAAAATTTGTCCCATTTTGGTCCCACTTACCTCAAAAATGAACACATCAGATCAAGGTCATTAGACACCAACTGGTGATGAAAGCATGAACTAGTTTTTCTGCATCATTTAGTGATAATATATTCCTTATCCTGCCAATATTATTTATTGAAAGACTGCTATCCTGGTAATATTATCAACATGAGCTTCAAATGAAAGGCTGGAATCTATAATCACACCGAGGTCTTTCGCTGTTGCACTTGATTGAACAGAAAGGCCATTTAAAGTTACAGTGTGATCTGCTTCTAGCTGCTTATGGCCCTTTGACTAGTACTTCTATCTTATCAGGATTAAGCAGAAGGAAGTTAATTAACATCCAATCTCTTATGTCCTGCACATATTGTTCAACTTTAGTAAGCTGTTTTTTTTTCATCTGGTTTTGTTGAGACATATAACTTTGTGTTATCAGCATAACAATGAAAACTAATACCATGCTTATGAATTATGTTGCCCAGAGGAAGCATGTAAAGAGAAAGAAGCAGTGGGCCTAAAACTGAACCCTGTGGAACACCAAACTCCACTTGAGAACATGTAGAATAATCACCATTTACTGTAGATATATGAAATGATAACGATCAGTCAAATAGGATCTGAGCCACTAGAGGGCCATTCCCTTAATTCCTACTTCATTTTCTAATGTGTGAAGGAGAATACTATGATCAATAGTGTTGAGAGCTGCACTGAGGTCGAGTATCACAAGTATAGTGATGCAACCCTGATCAGAGCCAATAGGAGGTAATTTACTACGTAAACAAGTGATCTCTCTATGCTGTGATGGGGCCTAAATCCTGACTGATACAGTTTTTTTTAATGCTATTCCTATGTATATATGACCATAGCTGCTGCGCTACTACTTTTTCCAGAATCTTTGATATCGGCCTATAATTTGACAGCTGACAAGGGTCATGGTTATTAACTAAATAACTGCTAAGATTTTGGAACATACTGTACACACTGCTGAGTGAAAAGTTCATCATTTTCAACAGGGGTTCTGTAATTGCTGTTACAATCTGCTTGAGAAAATGTGTCGGTATAGGATCTAGTTCACAGGTTGACGATTTTGAAGAAGAGATGAGTGAAATTACTTCATTTTCTTCAAGGGGAGTAAAATATTCTAGGTTCTGATGTGATATGGTTAGTTTAGCATCTTTATCACTTAAATTGTCTGGTTTCAAAGCCTGAATTGTTTGCCTAATATTTACGATTTTGTTATTGAAAAAGATCATGAAGTCCTCACTTGAGTATGTTGTTGTTGTGGAGATTTCTGCAGTGGTCTTGTTTCTAATTAATTTAACTACTGTATTAAATAAAAAACTCTGATTTTTTTTTAGCTTCTATAAGAGTGGAGAGATACAACCATCGAGCATCACTGAGAGCTTTTTTTTAAAATATATATTTCAGGATGCTCTGCTTCCATGCTATTTAGAATACTAACAATTTAATTTGACACCATTTATGTTCTAATTTTCGAGCAGTCTGTTTTAAAGTGCATGTGTGATCATTATATCATTTGAGAGAAAATCTGCAAGTTCACAGAGAAATACAGAGTACGGCCCTGGGGGTCTGTAAATGATCATTAGTGAGATTGACTGATTAGACTTCATATTTGTAGCTATACTTTTTATGTTACTATATAGAACTTCAAATGTATTATATTTGTGTCCATGTTTTTTTTTTTACAATAGTCAGATTATCATTGTAAATAACTGCGACTCCTCCTCCTCTACCAGTTAACCGAGGCTGGTGTATGTAGCTGTATCCAGGAGGACTAGCTTCATTTAAAGCTACATACTCGTTCTCTTCAATCCAGGTTTCTGTTAAACATGTAATATATCAAACTCCTGATATGTGATAGTTCATGAACAATAACTGCTTTAGATGTAAGAAATCTAATATTTAACAGTCCTAGCTTTAGATGAGAGGTGCTGGCTATGTAATCAGTGTGTTTAGAAATTTTGGTCTCTGTATGAATTCAATTACTAAAACAGACTTTCTAAATTTTTGTTTAGCTCGTGGAACAGACATAGTCTCAATAACCCTGAGTGACGACTCTATGCAGCTAGCAGACGGTTGGTTTAGCCTGTTTGTCTGCTCCCCGGCCTGGGATCTGGATAGTCATTGATTAACTAGGCCTCTTCTGAGGCTATGTATATGACAACAGCTTCCTATTATAGTACTGGTAGGCCTCTTATAATAAAGAGTTTTACACACACAGAGCACCTTAGCAGTTATAAATGAGAGGTATATGTCACATAACATCCGCAATATATTCTGTGAAATAGGACATGATGTGATTTGAATGTTCATCATGCACCATCTTATCATAGGTATACCTCAACCATGAGAAACAAAATAAGAAGATTTTTTAAAGAATTTATTTGCAAATTATGGCGGAAAATAAGTATTTGATCAATAACAAAATTTCATCTCAATACTTTGTTATATACCCTTTGTTGGCAATGACAGAGGTCAAACGTTTTCTATAAGTCTTCACATGGTTTTCACACACTGTTGCTGGTATTTTGGTCCATTCCTCCATGCAGATCTCCTCTTTTTTGGGCCTGTCGCTGGGCAACACAGACTTTCAAGTCCCTCTAAAAATCTTTTATGGGATTGAGATATGGAGACTCCAGGACCTTGAAATGCTTCTTACGAAGCCACTCCTTTGTTGTTTGGGCGGTGTGTTTGGGATCATTGTCATGCTGAAAGACCCAACCACGTTTCTTCTTCAATGCCCTTGCTGATGGAAGGAGGTTTTCACTCAAAATCTCACGATACATGGCCCCATTCATTCGTACCTGGTCCAGTCCCAAAGCATGGCGTGTCTACCCCCATGCTTCACAGTAGGTATGGTGTTCTTTAGATGCAACTCAGCATTCTTTCTCCTCCAAACACAAGTTTTTTGGTTTCATCTGACCATATGACATTCTCCCAATCCTCTTCTGGATCATTCAAATGCTCTCTAGCAAACTTCAGACGGGCCTGGACATGTACCTGCTTAAGCAAGGGGACAAGTCTGGAACTGCAGGATTTGAGGCCCTGACAGTGCAGTGTGTTACTGATGGTAGCCTTTGTAACTTTGGTCCCAGCTCTGTGCAGGTCATTCACTAGGTCCCCCCATGTGGTTCTGGGATTTTTGCTCACAGTTCTTGTGATCATTTTAACCCCAGGGGGTGAGATCTTACGTGGAGCCCCCAGATCGAGGGAGATTATCAGTTGTCTTGTATGTCTTCCATTTTCTAAGAATTGCTCCCACAGTTGATTTCTTCTTCCCAGTCTGGTGCAGGTCTACAATTTTGTTTCTGGTGTCCTTTGACAGCTCTTTGGTCTTGGCCATAGTGGAGTTTGGAGTGTGACTGTTTGAGGTTGTGGACAGGGTTTTTTTATACTGATAACAAGCTTAAACAGATGCCATTTATACAGGTAACAAGTGGAGGACAGAGGAGCCTCTTAAAGAAGAACTTACAGGTCTGTGAGAGCCAGAAATCTTGCTTGTTTGTAGGTGACCAAATACTTATTTTACAAAGGAATTTACCAAATGTAGACATTTGAAGCATGTAAAATGCTACAGAAGGTTATATAGTACAGCCTTGTGTGCAATATAATAATTTTCTAAAATAAGTAAAAGTCTGAAAATGGCTAAAGGACAGTTTGCCCAAGGCGCGATACACGCTAGAACTGCCACTGTATCTACAATCACACTTCACTTCATTTAATTGAGGGTGTAATTCACACTAACAAAAGTTGTTCACTTCTTGTCACATGTCTCCCACTCTTATTTAACCTAACATCTAAGCAGAAGAATTTTATAGCTGTCTATTTAAAGTTTATGAATAAACATATTTTTTTCTTAATTAAAGTGATACAGATAATAAAGATATATTGGGTATTTTCAAAATACAGTGCAATTGTATTGCTGTAATATAAATCAGAAGTCATGAAAAGAACAAAAATGGACACTTTTTAAAAATCTTTGACATTTGCTTTTTCTCTGCATCTGTGTTTTTTTAATAGCTTGGCTCATCCTTTAGACACACCCATCTGTGGCCATGCTGCTGCAGTATTGGACGGTGAGATTTTCATATCAGGTGGATGTGACCCTAATCTACGCTGTCTTTCTTCACTGTGGCACTACGATCCTGTCTATGGCTGCTCAAACAGGGCGCCAATGACTAATGGAGCTGGGCGTGCAGGTCATGTGATGCTGGCTGTAGGAAATCAGCTGGTCGTGGCTGGAGGACTTCAGCCCCTGCATGTGGGTTTTGGAGACCAGTTACAATGTGAGGCATATGATGTGCTGCAGGACTGCTGGTTGCTTCTTCCCCCTCTGCCACAACCCCACCTATCTCCAGCAGCCACATCCCTTGATGGAATGCTGTATATTTTGGGTGGGTCTTCAGCTGATTCAGGATATGACACCCCATGGGTTTATCGCTTTGATACACAGGACAGATTTTGGAACAAACTGGGAACAATGCCTCGACCTTATGCTGACCTTGCAGCATGCATGCTTCAATTACCCATAAACCTCAAGGGTGAATAATGAAGTCTGAATATTAGAAAATAATACTGTGTAGAGAACTGCAGTGTGAGAGTGAAATGACTATAATAAAGTCATGTTGTATTGAGGGTAATGAATATAAAAATACATGGGCAGTTAAAAATAGCTCCACAACAAACTGTTGTAGAAAAGAAGCCAGCGCATGACTGACTTTTAATTTTATTCATTTTACTAGCCCACAATAAACAATAATAGTCAAATAATTTTTTAAAAATTTATTTTCAATTAAGACCATAGCTGCAATTAGCTACTTAAATGTTATGTAAAATATAGTGCCACCAGGTGGTGAAATGACATCAATGTTTTGACCTCGCTCACAACATGGTTCTAAACATAGCTTTTAAGATTTGTGTCAATATAATGATGGATTAATTATTTTTAAATAATTTACCATTACTATGTAACAGTGTCTACTATTTTCAAGGACTTGCAAAATAAAGTGATTTGTGATTTTAGTTTGAGCACTTGAATTTTTTAGGTGGCACAATGGCTTAATGGTTAGCACCTTGCACCTCCAGGGTCCGGATTTGATTCCTGCCTTGGGGTCTGTGTGCATGTTGGGGAGCTTGCAACCCTGTGGTTGGTGGGTTTCCTCTGGGTACTCCGATTTCCACCCACAGTCCAAAGACATGCAGGTTAGGCTAATTCACATTCCAAAGGTCCCACCATAGTCGTAAAAAAATGGGATTAAATAAAGTGGTCACCACTGGCCTCCATGGTCCAGAGTTGTACTATAGAGGTTACATGGATGGATTTTTTTTTTTGCACCTTTTATATAAGCTAAAATAAGCAATTTTTTAATTTATTTAAATTACAAATAATTCACAAACCACAACTTATAAATCTACTTTTTCAACTTTATGATTAAAAGTAATCTAAAGCAGACTAAAGCAATTTGCCAGTATATTAGTAGAAACTATATCTTTTTGCCTCAAGCTAGCAATATGTGCTACAATATTGTCTCATGCCATGCGACTCTAAGGGTGAACAACTAATACAGTACAGTGTAAAGTGTTGCCAGCATAAATTACATGGGATATTCAACACTTTATCATAAATTAGGGTTTGTGTTAGATGAGTAACTGTAGGCTAATTTATTGTATTTTATGGTAAGCTAGGCTAAGCTATGAATATTAGCAGTTTAGGTTCATTTAATGCATTTTTGACTAAATGGTGTAACTACAAGCTTAGATGTGCAGAGCCCAAATTGATTAATTAACTATTATTATTATCCACAATTCCTATGTAAAAAATATAAAATAATAATAAAAATAATAAAATTAGGGACTGGCATAGACTTACATGACAAAAGATACAGTATATCATATAATTTCGGCTAAGTTGGATTTATTTAGGGACTTTGTGTACCGTCTAATGGACAGCTCTTTTAACATCTATGTGAAATAAAATTTCTATTCAGACACAATTGACAAAGGACTAATACACACTAATCAGCCTTATTTACCTGCCTTATCCCGTGTAGGTTTACAGTGGTATCTGGCACCAAAACATTAACAACAGTACCATCAAGTTCTGTAAGTTGCAAGGGGGGCTTCAGTGGATCAGACTTGTTCATTATTCATCAGACCTGGCCACCTTCTTACAGTGATTCATAGTTTAGTTCTTATGCTCACATGCCCATGGTGCTTTTGCCAGTAGGCAGGATTCAGCATGGGCATCCTGACTGTTATCCAGCTACGCAGCCCCATCATGTTCTGCTACCCAGCCAACATTCACTTTTTCAGCAATTTGTGCTACTCTTCTGTGAATTCAAAACAGACGACCTAGCTGTCACTTCCTATGCACATCAAAAGCTACATGGACAATATTTATTTAATCTGATTAAAATCACCCAATCAGAGTTTCTGACTCCTATCGGAGTCTCTCCATGCACTTTGCACTAAATATACAGTAACCATGACGTGACTGTTAACATACAGTACCTAATTGCTATGTTGTTGAGACCCCAGCAAAAATTGCTCCAACAGCATAACCAATAATGGAGAGCCGAAAGGTTCCTGAGACATGAGGACACCCTGGAAATTAAAGGAGACATTGTCAGCTGTCTGTTTACTTTTAACAGGATATTGAATGTTATTCTTTTAACCTCTCAGGGGGTTTAATGTAATGCCTGTTCGGTGTATATGGTACAGCACTGGACTCATGTTTAGCATGCATTGTATTAACATAGACAGTAGCTGATTCAAATATTGTAAGCACTCGAAAATGCTGAGATTATGCATTATATGGAAGTTTTCTTGTTAACTTAACATTATATGTTTAAACTTTTATCGACTATTTCCCTTTGCAAGTGCAGTTAAGACAGTGTTGAGTGTGAGTACTTATAATAACTTGTATGTTTTGTGTCTACAAAAGGTTTCATAAGACTTTACAGTTGAAAAGTACACTAATGAAAAAATTCTCAGAAATTCATAGCAGTGATGAAAATGTTTTCTGTAGACCATGCTGTGCTGCCGGTCCACAAAGATATATGAGCCAATGGTGGGTTTGTTTTTTAATATGTAGATGTAATTGTATACATGTTTTTTTGACTTCATACTGTATGTGCACCATCAATGTATATACTGTATATATTGCACTCTCACTGTTAACTTTGGTCCATGCTATTGGCCCAAATAATAATTAAAAAAAAAATTATCATCAAAATTTTTTTTTTCAAAAGTAATAAAAAGGAGTTAATTTCTTTTGTGTAGCTTGTTCTGAAAATAATGTGTGGATTTAGATTTTTTTTTTTTGCTTTCTAATAAAAACATTTATGAACAACTTGCATGAGTGCAAAGAGAAATATATGAACTCCATAGAAATTGCTTTGCGATTAAATACCACGATCATTTGAACTTCCTCTCAATCTCTCTTAATTTCTTGCATGTGATTAAAAATATTAATGTACATATGTTTTTTTCACACACTATGTACCAACCATGTAGCACTGCTCACTTTAAACAAATTAAGAATCGGATAATGTTAAATTATCTATATTATACTGTATAATACATCTGGAAAGTTAAATTACACTTAATTGCAATTTCATCCAGTCCGGCACTAAGCCAGTACTGCATACACAGTTAAATCACCCACATGTTACAAGCTCCGTCATCATCATTTTCACTCACTCCACCCACATTCTTACTGGGAGCTTGCTGATTAATACAAGTTTATAGTTCTCTGAACATGGGATGTTTCATTGAACACGCTCACGTATGCAAAAATATAGTTCTATGAACACTTTATAGCTTTTAAGTAGAGGCATAATAAATTTCACACTATCCAGTTAAAGAGGTTTGTTGGAGCAGTTATGTAAAGCAATAAAACTGTTCAACACTACAATACAGTTCACAGAAGTATGGTTTCATTTGAATTAAGCGGGTGTGTGTTCACAGAAACAAATCTTATATGCTTAGAGAACTATAAACCTCTATTCATCACAAGACCCCAGAAAGAATGCGTATGATAAGGAAATACAGTAGAAATACTTCCTGAGCAGAATGCAAAAGAGTACAGTATCATATACTCATGTGACATGTATATGTGTTAATCATATGCCTCTACAGTATAACAACCCTCTTTCCATATTAAACATTTTTGATGTTTAGCTAAAAATCAGTTTGACGATATAAAAATAGCCCGTACATGAATTCCAAACCCAAAGCTTCCCATAGGAACATTGCCCAGAGTATCATGCTTCCTAACGGATGTATTGTACAGTCGTGGCCAAAAGTTTTGAGAATTACACAAATATTAGTTTTCACAAAGTTTGCTGCTAAACTGCTTTTAGATCTTTGTTTCAGTTGTTTGTGTGATGTACTGAAATATGATTACAAGCACTTCATACGTTTCAAAGGCTTTTATCGACAATTACATGACATTTATGCAAAGAGTCAGTATTTGCAGTGTTGCCGCTTCTTTTTCAGGACCTCTGCAATTCGACTGGGCTGCTCTCAATCAACTTCTGGGCCAAATCCTGACT